>CM029370.1:883207-908207 GCA_017165825.1 Hepsetus odoe | reverse complement strand
TGAGTTGATGGGGATTGATTGTTTGATGGAGATTTTAATTTGATTGAGTTGATGGGGATTAATTGTTTGATTTGGTTGATGGGGATTAATTGCTTGATTGAGTTGATGGGAATTAATTGCTTGATTGAGTTGATGGGGATCGATAGTTTGATGGGGATTAACTGTTTGATTGATTTGCTGGTGATTAAGCGCTTCGTTAAGGCCGGTGAGACGATCCTCACGCTGAGCTCTGTTTAGGGCGAGTGTCCCGGCGGCGCTGCAGGCGGACGCTCAGGTCTGAGCTTGGCTTTGAGTCTCAGCCAGCGGATGCTCCACATTCCTCCAGGAAATATTTCTGCTCCTAAAGATAAGTGTGTGTCACGATGATCAACACACTGGGGCGGATCTTGCACTCGTCAGCTCGGGAAAGAGCACACAGCGCTGAGAGGAAGGAAAGACCTTCCTCTCGTTTAACCAACCAAAAGAAAAAGAAAGAAAAAGTCAAAATCAGTCAGTCAATTCAGTGTTTTCGAGATTCTGTCGTTCATTTGTTCATATCTATTCAAAAAGAAGCGCATCTTGTTAATACACATAATTGTGATCCATTCATCCATCCATCCATTCATCCATCCATCCATATATCTATCTATCCATCCATCCATCCATCCATCTTTATCAATGTTCATCAGTACAGCATGCCTTCTTGAGCCCATCCATCCAACCCATTATCCTTCTATCTATCCATCCTCCATCCAATCATATGAATAGATTTAATAATGCTTGATACACACTCGTCTATAAGATTTGATAAACAGAATCACAAAGCACGGTCATGTTGCCCAGCAACCGCAGCATCGTTATGCAGCAGAATTTTAGAGTTTGTCTGAGTGTGAGCCCAGCCAATCAGGTGTTAGAACAGGAACCTTCTGGTAGTTGGTTCCTAGTTTGAGCTTTGAGTTGGACAGTCTCTCAGAATGGTCAGATCTTTGACTGAGGCTGTGTGTGACATCCGGTGGGTTTAACAGAACCAGATGTGCAACTCCAGTGAGTCATTCTTACATGACTGCTGCCACGCCCGCGTGAGTGTGTGTGTTTGTATATGTGAGTGCGTGTTAGATCTCTTTGGGAGGAACTCCTATGAAAAAGCTCGACTGTAACTCAACAGGAATTTGCATCAGATCGCCGGCCTTGTTCGGACTCAGATTTTGCGGCGTATTTGATTTGAGCAGGACTTTTTTTGCAGTCTAAACGGCTGAAACCACATGAAATATTAACTTCTGGAGATGAGAGCGTGCGGCAAGAGAGTCCGTGCATCTTAATCGTGTAGAAAACGACTGATTGCTGTGCTTTCACTCAGATTGACTCGATTCAGGGGCGAGATTTGAACTCGAAGCTCTCTTCATATCAAAAGTGGAGCCTGTCAGCCTGTCAGCTGCAGTTATCTGCTGCGAAGCTCGCTCTAAGGCCATGTTCGGTTCGGGTTCAAGTAGATAAAAAGCTTGATACTGTTTCGAAACACAAAAAATATACGTTTTATAAGTTTTATCCTCTTCCTAGTCAGCTGATGTTCTCAATATGGCAACCAAAGTGGGAATGCCAGTAAAACCCCTTCAAACCCCTCACCAGCAGGTTCCCCTGAGGTACCCTTGAGCAAGGTACCGTCCCTGTCACTGCTCCCCGGGCGCTTTCGATAGCTGCCCACTGCTGCACGGTGTTTGTGTGCATGGGTTAAATCTTCTTCTTCTTCTTCTTTTTCTTTCGGCTGCTCCCGTTTAGGCGTCGCCACAGCGGATCAACTGTCTCCATTTCTTCCTGTCTTTTGCATCTTCCTGCTTCAAACCGTCCACCTGCATCTCCTCTCTCACCACATCCATAAACCTCCTCTTTGGTCTTCCTCTTCTCCTCTTTCCTGGCAGCTCCATCTTCAACATCCTCCTTCCAATATAATCCTCGTCTCTCCTCTGGACATGTCCAAACCAACGCAACCTTGCTTCTCTAACTTTGTCTCCAAGACGTCTAACCTGAGCTGTCCCTCTAATATACTCATTTCTAATCCTGTCCATCCTCGTCACACCCAACGAAAATCTCAGCATCTTTAACTCTGACACCTTCAGCTCCGCCTCCTGCCTTTTTCGTCAGTGCCACCGTCTCCAACCCATACAACATAGCTGGTCTCACTACTGTCCTGTAAACCTTCCCTTTTACTCTAGCTGGTACGCGTCTGTCACAAATCACTCCAGCCACTCTTCTCCACCCATTCCAACCTGCCTGCACTCTCTTCTTCACCTCTCTTCCACACTCGCCATTACACTGAACTGTTGATCCCAAGTATTTAAACTCCTCCACCTTTGTTACCTCCACTCCCTGCATCCTAACCACTCCACTTTCCTCCCTTTCATTCACACTCATGTATTCTGTCTTTGCCCTACTCACTTTCATTCCTCTCCTCTCAAGAGCAGATCTCCATTTCTCCAGGTTTTCCTCAAGCTGCTCCCTACTCTCACTACAGATCACAATATCATCAGCACGGAGACTCCTGTCTAACCTCGTCCGTCAACCTGTCCATTACTACTGCAAACAAGAACGGGCTCAGTGCTGATCCTTGATGTTATCCAGCCTCTACCTTAAATGCATCCGTCACTCCCACTACAGATCTCACCACTGTTACACTGTCATCATACATATCCTGAACTACTCTCACATACTTCTCTGTAACACCAGACTTCCTCATACAAAACCACAACTCCTCTCTAGGCACCCTGTCATATGCTTTCTCCAAATCCACAAAGGCACAATGCAGCTCCTTCTGACCTTCTCTGTACTTCTCCATCAACACCCTCAGAGCAAACATTGCATCTGTGGTGCACTTTCTCAGCATAAAACCATACTGCTGTTCACTAATCCTCACCTCTTTTCTTAACCTAGCTTCCACGACTCTTTCCCATAACTTCAGGCCGTGGCTGATCAACTTTTTCCCTCTATAGTTACTACAGCTCTGTGCATCACCCTTATTCTTGAAGATCGGTACCAGTACACTTCGTCTCCACTCCTCAGGCATCTTCTCACTTGCCAAGATTGTGTTAAACAATCTGGTCAGAAACTCAACTGCCATCTCCCCTAAACATCTCCATGCTTCCACTGGTATGTCATCCGGTCCAACAGCCTTTCCATTCTTCATCCTCTTCATCGCTGCCCTTACTTCCATCTTGTGCATGGGTTAAATGCAGAGGTCCAATTTCGTTGTGGTTCACTGTGTGCTGCGCTGCGACCTCGCAATGACGAGGGTTATCACTTTCACTTTCACTTTCAAAAGCACACATATAAATGGGATGTGATCACTTGTCAATTGAATCAAGAACACTCAGGTGTAAAAAATAATCTTGAAAAATCCCCAGACGCATCATCCCAACATGGTTTTTATCTTCTGGTCAAATTTTAGAATGATACTATTTTGCTAGTAGATGTGTGATTATTTAAGCCGTTTCACCGTTTTGTGTTCATTTTCACGCCTGGAGTGATCAACATGGTCACGCTTGATTTTAAAGGCAGAAGTAATTGAAATGGCAATTAAATAAATGCCTAGAAATGACCTGGGGTGACCCTGCAGTGTGAACACATTAGTTTATTGAGACAAATACTAATATACACAGTGCTCAACATTCTTTAGTACAGACCTACAGGGATAATTTGGGGAAAATCGTAGACAGTTGCGCACTATCGCTCTACACGGTATGTGAAAATAGAACACAGCCATTAGAAAAGCATTTAATAAAGTAAACAAGTGTGTGCTTTGGGATGCAGCTGAGAGATTATAATAAAAGTATTAAATGGTATAAAACAACTTCTTATAAGTTTCATCAATTTTTTTTGTTTGGGAGAGAAGCGTGAAGCGCGTGTGTGTGTGTGTGTGTGTGTGTGTGTGTGTGTGTGTGTGTGTGTGTGTGTGTGTGTTGATGATGGTGGTTAAACTCACATGACACGATTTTTGACAGCTCGGCACTGGCCACTTGAGGAAGTTGCTTCCCAGGCAAACTGTGAACCGAGCTTTCTCTCTGTCTGGCACACACACACACACACACACACACACACACACACACACACACACAGAAATGAGCCACTCATTAAACCACAGCCAGGCCCTCTGGCCTTGACTCAGCTCCCTCCAGGCTCCAGCATGTTCTCATTGCCAAGCTAAAAAACTCCCTTTAAAGGAATGCCTCGGTAAAAGATCAAATCCTCTAAAAGCAGTCTATATTCGGTGAGTAAAGTTTGAAATGAGAATGAAATTCATCGTACTGGCGCACACACACACACACACACTGAACAGTGAGCTTTAGCCCATCTAACACACTGGTTGTGAACACACACACACCAGGAGCAGCAGGCAGCCATACATCCTGCAGTGTTGTGGATGTGTACTTTGCTCAGGGTAACCTCAGGGCAACCTACTAGACTTGGACTCAAACCCACAACTTTCTGATTGGGTCTAGTGCCTAAACACTAGGTCATCACTTCCTGTTAGACTCCATGCCTATCTGCCACGCCTTGGCCGATCATCTGCTTGGGTTATGCCAAGAGGAGGATTACAGTGGTAGCCTAGTGGTTAGGGATCATGATCAGAAGGTTGTGGATTCGAGTCCCAGACTACAAGGTTACCCTTGAGCAAGGTTTTGTTGTGTGTGTGTGTTCACTACTGATGTGTTTGGATGGGTCCTGCAGGTTAAGCTCATGCAGGGGACACACCCGAACTGCACCACTGATTTGAGCTAACAGCTGGATCTGGTGTTTCTCAGCCAAGTTTCTGCCCTTTGCAGTCTCATGCCAACACCCCTCTGATCATTAGGGGGGGTAACCCAGAACCCATTCTGTGTGTAGAGGCTTCCCACCCCAGCAGTATTTGGAGCATGTAACTGAAAGGGGCAAATGACATGCACCCAGTTACATCTGCCCTCTGCAGGGCAGCCTCGTGAATGTTGAAAGGTTGGCCAATCATCGGCGGCAGAGGATTTGATGAACGTTGCTCCTGGCCAATCGAAGGATGCACGGGCGGGGCGGGAGGCGTGGTCTTGGGCGTAGGGTGTCGCCGTTGGTGGCTCCTCACGAAGGCGACGGCGGTCGTCAGTTTCGGCTCCTTAAGGGACAAAAAAACAACGGTTTATAGTCGTGTTCACAGGCTGGGGCTGTTACATCCGGACAGACAGCTGGGATGAAGCGACGTGGGGGTAATTTGACAGGAGCTCGGTGTTAGTTCGGGAAGAAGGGAGTAAAGTCGGGTTTTTTTGAGGGAGCCATTTTGTCCCGACTGTGGGAGAGAGAAAGAAAGAGTGGGGGCTCCAGAAAAGGGGGGAAATTTGTTCGCGACAGGGAAATTAGTCGTTTTCTGACAGGAAAAGCGTTGTAATCTGAACGTTTGTGTGTGAAAGTGGTGGAAGAGGCCTGTTTGGGAGCGGTAGCGGCGCTGTAGAACGCCAAAAGCTAGCTTAGCTTAGCTTAGCCTAGCCTAGCTCTGTGAGTTAGCCTGGAAAACGCGCGTTTTAGGCGCCGTTGTTGTCATTTTTTGCCACCCGTAACCTGGTGTTAAACGTCCTCAGTCCACAAATTATGGCTAAAAAGACGTACGACCTGCTCTTCAAGCTTCTCCTCATCGGAGACTCCGGTGTGGGCAAGACCTGCGTGCTGTTCCGCTTCTCAGACGACGCCTTCAACACCACTTTTATCTCCACCATAGGTAAGAACCGTTCTTTATCTCCTGCTTCATCCCTTTCCACCCTTCTCCCAATAAAAACAACGTTTAACGGCTGAGAAAACGAGCGGCCGCGTCCCCATACGCACCGATAGTGTGCGAGGGAAGGGCGCACCGCCATTATTCGTGCACCCAGTAGGGCAGACGTCGAGGCTCTATTTGGGACGCGGCCCGCTGCCCGTTCAGAGGCTTCTGGCCTGGTGTGTTTGTTGTAGTTTTTGCAAGAAATGCCAAAGAAACGAGTGTGAAATATGAGGAAATGCCACTCAGAGGTGTGTGTTGTCAGTTTTGCTGCACATGTTGGCTCTGACATTCTCCTTGTGGGCCTCCAAGGGAGCAAAATAACAAAAAATAAATAGGCCAAAAGTAATGGGAAAGCCTGAAAGGAGCCTGGTCACTGCAGTCTGTCGAGGAATCGTGCAGGCCCAGTTTAGAAGTAAGGACCAGAAGTGATTCCTTGGGGGTAGATCATATGGGGAAGAGTATAATGTCTCCATATTTCCAGGAGAATGACTAGAACAAGACGTTTCATGGTTTATTTTCTTTCAGATTTAAGTTCAGAAAGAAAAGAAAGAACCTATCAAACAGTGTCATCCTCTAAATCCTGCTAAACTGGAACATTCATTCTCTCTCTGCAGATTTTCAGTGTTTATTTAAGCTAACTGTTTCTGATATTACAATCTCAGATTTATCTTGATCTTCATAAATTCATCATATTTCCCAGCCTGATGTTTACCTCTATCATCCCTGTTATTACCTATTACATCCTCTAAAAGCAAGTATATTTTCCATCCTTTTTCAGCACTGGCACAGTTTTGTGATTTAAAAAACACGGAACAAATGCATGTCTAGATTACAATTATTGATATTTATTTGGATTTAGCGCAGTATAGCTTGTGACATGCTGATCAACATTGTAGTCAAATTTTGTGGCACAACTGGTTCTTCCTTCTCCCTTCAAACCCCTCAGAAAAACAAACATGACATTGTGTATCATTAAAATGTCTTGAAGTGTTTACTTGCTTTCAGGCGGCCTAGCTGGAAGTCTTGAGGTTGTGCTTTACACTTTTTGACCAGTCCCATAGAACAAGGCTTTACAAGAAGGGAAATCCCTTGCACAAGGATTCGTTTACTTCTAAACATGGATGTCAGCAAGAAGCGAGGGATTTTGTGTGGGTAGAGCATGAAAAGAAAATGACTGAAATTGTAACGAAGTTAAAAATAAATAAATAAATAAAATCCTTCCCAGGGCTGGGTAATATGATATTTCTCTTCAAACCCTCCAGTGAAGCTACACGTGTCTTCTGAGTGTTTACAGGAATGGTGGTGATGATGATGGTAAAGCAGTGAATTTGAGGTGAATCAGTTTTCTTTATTTTCTCTTTTGCGTTTTCATTTCATGCAGAAACATTCTGCAGAGGAGATTCTTTCAGAGGCAGATGTTCGGTTCCATTCTCCAGCGCAATGGAAAAGTCTGACTTGGCAGGTTTCTGCAGTAAATGAAGCCACCTCGAATGAATTTTTACAGCTAAAATGTAGAAATATCGGTTGAATTGCCCTTCAAAGTGACAACCTTAGACAGTTTTGTAAACACGTTTCACTGATTCTTTAAAAACAACGCGAAGGACGTCTGAAGTGACACGGCTGACCGTAACCCTCGCCGTCATTTCTTTCGTTGACAGTAAGGTTGCGGAGTTAACTAGTTTCTATGAGCTTAAAATGAGTCATTATCACAAAGCATGGTAATTCCAGGTAAGGCTGTTGTCATGGCAACATTTTCTGTATGACAGAAGCCGTTCATTTTCGGTGTAAGTGACCGAATCTCAGCTGGCGGAGGACCAGAATGAAGTCCAGGCATCTTAATGACAGCAAAGTGTGACTCGGTTCTCCGGTTACCAATAGGTATTTCGTGCTTTACTCTAGAGAACCTGAATGTATGACTCTGAGTTCCACCAAACATTGGTTCCTAGTGATGTGGAGAGGGGCCAGGCAGGGATGCCCATCGTCTCCCATACTGTTGGCTAAAGAGACACAAATAAAACGAAGTGAGGATTTCTTTATTTTTTTCAAATAGAATTTGTTTGCATCTTTTTATCAAGCTGAATGATGTTAGCTGATCCGAATTCGGTTGTCGCATCTAAACAGCTGATGCAAATCGTTTGTTGTGTTTCTTATTCGTAACATCCGGGTTTATCTTTACACGCTAGAATGTTAAACTAGAACTAAGGTACGTTTTCACGATCATTTCCTTACTCGGGATTTATCTGGACGGTGCTGTTAGTCATTGAGGTGTTGGCAGAGCAGAACCTACTTATCACTGCTTTTCACGATGTAAATAAAAGTTAACGTGTTGGTGCGCAGTATATCATAAATCACTCGCCGTATCGGTTTCTGCGAGGCTGATATCACTAAGAAATGCAGAAGTGCCTCTGACCAATCACATCTTCAGATGAATCAAGGTATTAAGGAAGTTGTTTTAGCCAATTTTTTATCCATTAAAGACACTGCTGCTTCAAGGTCTTTTTTTAATATATATATATATGAGCCTGTGTTTTTCCTGCCGTTTCACCCTCCCTTGGAGTTTTTGAGGATTTTGTTCCAGAAATATAACTTGTAATTCATCATAATTTATTTTCCAACTTCTGTTGATCCCTTGCAATGAGATCTCTTTTTTTATTCTACAGGTTTGTTTGCTTTGTGGCCTCTATATTAAAGTTTTCAAGACCCGAATGAACTGTCCCGCTCACTTGGTCCCTGTCAGAGAGGGTCGGGCAGGGTGTGAACGTTGACGCTCTCGCCGCTCCCACTACGTATGTACGGCTACGAGGCTGTATGCCGCTGTTGTTCGAGGACCACCGTAAGATTCAGACTTTTTCCCAACGTCAGCATAAAATGGCACCACAGTAACTGTTCCAATGACCTGCTGCCTTTAATTACCATCCCAAGTAGGTTTCTCCGAAGGGAACACGCTTTCTGACTTTGCTCGGGAGCTGGTCATCATGTCATTATGTTGGCTTCAGGTTTCTAGGCCACATGCATCTGAGTTTTCATGGATTTGGATTTGGCCGGTGGTATCGCTGTGATCGTCGTCATGACCGTTGCGCGTTTAAGCTGCCTGCTGTTTTTGAAAGCCTGTAATAGCGGGTATCAATTGTTACGGCTTAAAAAAACCCTGCTTTGCAAGGAAACAAAAAGAACTGGTGTCATTGGAGGTCAAAACTCCAGGTGAGAAAGAGAAAGAGATTAAAAATGATGCAGTAAACTCATGTTAAGTTTTGACAATTTTACTCCTACAACATAGCGAATGCTCTGAATGAACAAATTTGACGTCAAGATCAGGGGATCCACTGGGCATCCTACAAGAGAAGTTCCATGTCTTTGATTAACTCTGGGTGATTTCCTGAAGCACGTTTTCAGTCTAGCTGAAGACAGTAAACCAAGATGAAGACCCTCTAGTGAATGTTTTTTACTGTGAGAAATCCTGATTTGTAAAGTACTAGTAATTAAGCTCTTCATGGCCTGTCCTATAAGAAGGAAAACAGGAATTAAGGGTTGGAAATATTTATACAATTATTCTCTCGTCCCACAAAGACCTCAGTTCTTCGTCACAGATTTCTGTCAGTTCGCCTTCCCGTGTCTGTCCTTTTGTGCTACGTTTCGCAGGTTCGGCTCGAGCATGAATAATTTATATTTTGACACCCACCATCTTCCCAGTCCTCCAGATCTTTAGTTCATGGAGCAAATGCAGCAAAGAAAAGACAAAATGAAGAAAGACCGTTCTGTGTTTGCCCCCTTTGCTTTATTTGAACCTAAAAATGTAGAACTAGGTATTTTCTGGTTGGACCCTCATTGCCCTGGGATGTTTCAACAGAAACAGCACTTTCCTGACAATTAAATGATTTGCGGTCTGTGCAAGTACCTTCTTTCTATGAATTGTGCCATCCTCATTGTTTTATAGGCCACAGAATTGTGCAAATGAGACATTTTGCAAGTTTGGCTTGAGCCCCCCCATCACAAATAACATTCTTTCTGCTGATTCGTCGCTGGTTTTGTCAGTTTATTAATAATGACTTAATTGTGATAAAATCTCTAGACTAATCTAGACTTTCTTATTAATAACCCCAGTCTGAACATGCCTGTGTTGGCTAAAATATATCCAATACAAGGCAGTAATTTTTTGTGAAAGGATACCTGCTGTACGGTAAAGGAGGTGGAGGATTGTTGTTCCTGAGCTATTAAACTGTAATTTCCAGCATCTGTTGTTTCTCACACACACACTCACTCTCTGGTTTAGGGGTTGCCCGGGTGAGGAAGCATGTGGTTTGAGCAATGAGGTCATTGGCACTATCGAGAAGTGGCATTGGGGTGTTTTTCTTATAAGATGAAAATGTTTTCTTCTTCTTTCAGCTGCTATTGTTAGGGATAGCAACCGTTTCCATTTCTTCCTGTCCTCTGCATCCTGCTCATTCTCTCCATAAACCATCCAACCACGTCCATAAACCTCCTCTTTGTTCTTCGTCTTCTCCTCTATCCTGGCAGCTCCATCCTCAACCTCCTTCTCCTGATATACTCCTCGTCTCTCCTCTGGACACGTCCAGCACAGTCTCGCCTCTCTGACTTTGACAAGCCATGCAAATCCTGCCCATCGCAAATCTCAGCATTTAACTCCGACACCTCCTGCTCCACCTCCTGTCTTTTAATCAACGCCACCGTCTCCATCCCATGTAACATAGCTGGTCACACTACCATCCTGTACACCTTGCCTCTCGCTCTTGCTGGAACCCATCTGTCAAAACTCTCCTCCACTCATTGGTAATTGTTATTGTGATAAAAGATGTTACAGTACAGTGCCAGAACTCGGTACCTTCTGGTGGAAAAAGGCAGATTTGTGTCATTAATTAAATGGCTTGCATAAAATATTCTACTTTATTTTTGAACAGTGAATCAGGATCAAAATCTTTTATTTTTATTTTTTGTCTTTTTAAATGTGACTCTTGCGGAGACATTTTATCCTTTCAGTCCAGTCCCTCCAAAACCAATATATTGTGATGCATATTGTCCTTGAAATGATCTAAGAATAATATGGTTTTCTTTCTATATTTTGAGCCAGCTCATTCTCCTTTGTCATCTTCATCTCTCTTCCTCTGCCATGTCTCTCTTCCACTCTATCTCCATTACTCCATCTGGGATGACGGACTGCTCTTAGCTTTTCTTGCATATGGCTGATGCAGCTGCCGTGGCTCAGCATCCGAAAATACTTACCGGAAACTCCCCTTCATCCCAGAGCAGAGAACAAGATCAGCTTACACACACAGAGGCCCTGCATTTAAAAAGAGCCAAGACTCATTTAATGTGGTCTGTTAATCTCACTCTCAGTACTGACATTACCTCTATGATGTGTCTAAATACTGTTATATAGCGTTAAAACAGATGTCGTGCACATCATTTGTTCAGTTAAAGACTGTCATATATAATCAGTGAGTGTCTTTACTGCATATGCAGGCAATTGTGATTATTTCCAAACAGTATTTCCATTAAATTTTTACCCAGACTTTATTTTTTTAAATGATTTTTAGGGACAAGAGTGTATTTATTCCACACGTGAGGGCGCTTGTAGACTATTGATTCGCCAGCTTTGCATCATTGCATTTGATTTTCATGAATATCAGAACATTTCCGTGTCGATAGAAAGAAGTTACATGCGTAAAAAAGCCCAAACTGGAAGTAAACACTTTGCCGTAGCTTTTGTTAGTTTGCTGCTCATTGTTTTGGCAAAGTCTGTTGATCAATTTGCAGGCAGTTTTTTGAACAGCAGCAATTCTGTCTTTCTTTTTTTTGAACAGTAGAATGACACTGTAGACAGGGCTGTGTAATAAATTGACCTTTAATTGTTAGATCTCTAAAATACTGGAAAAGACTGTGCTGTGCAAATAAACCTCGAGCTAAATGGTGTTTTTGAAAAGGTGACAAATCGCAGCACTTGGCTAATGTCTCAGTGTTTTCATTTAACCAAACAAAAGTCCAATTATTTGGGCATCTTAAAGAGATCTTACGTTTTCCTGATCTTTTATTGTCATTTTCACAGTATTGATTCAGCGCAGTTATTTCACAATCACAGTAAGGACCAAAATGCCCACAATGTTAATGTTCGTCAGCAATAAAAAAAAAAATTGTATGACTTCAATACTAGTGCTTAAAGATAATTTAGTCATAAAGATAATTTACAATAAATTATGAACAACGTAAAACTTGTTGACTCAAAATGCACTTGTAAAGAAGTGATTGAGAAATGAGAATTATTCATCTAATCCACCGAGAAGACACTGCCGTCACAGTGGTACACCTAAACTGTGCAGTATCGTGAACCGTACGAGGGCGTAACTACTAACCTGCATGACGTATTCCATTGTAATCTTGTCATATTTTGTAACGGTGGGCAGGGATTTGGGGAAAATATTCAGATTTAATTTTTCTCCCCAATATTCTGGCTAGGATTAATTTGCAGCCGCTCTTAATAAAAGTTTGTTTTATTCGCCAGGAACATCATCTGCCTTGAGGCTCAAAAGCTGGATGTCAGGCGTCTGTGTTTGCTCGGGATGTTTGGTTGGTCTGACTCAGTTGGCATTTTACTAAAAAGACCTTTGGGTTTTTGTCTTTCAAACAGTGGAACAAAGCTAAAGTGAAACAGGGGCAGATTTTCGAAAGGGATGAAAAGAGAAGTCGGAGATGCTTCAGAGATAAATCGTTGAGTCAAAGCTTTAATTAATAGCTTAAAATCAAGAGACAGAAAATGTTGAATGTGTACTAATTTTCTGCATTTTATTGCACAAGAGGAACATGGAAACCTGAAAGAAAACCTGCAGTAATGTCCAAAAAATTATATACATAATAAATAAACAAGCAAGAGGTCAGCTGCTTCTAGAGGGAGGAAAAACGGAAAAGGATTTTGTTAAAGTAGGTGTAAAATTACAGTTCTCCTAATTGTATGTTATGATGGTGGTTCGGTTAACATGTTACTTCACTCCCGCAGGAATAGTTAGCTGGAGACCATTATAATAACAGTATAAAATAATTTTATAGTAACATTAATGGTTTTAGATCAGGAAGAGCCCTTTTAGACACTCGCTGTTCTTTTTTTGTTGTTCGACGTGCAGAGTGAGACCCGGCTGTACCGTATCGGCCTGAACTTTAGGCTAAACACGGGTTTTATGGTGCGAGAAGCGGTTTTATTTGGGATGAAATAGCTCTGCAGAGTGAATGTTTGAGAGATGAGGATATAGGGAGAGAGAGTGTGTGTGTGTGTGTGTGTGTGTGTGAGAGAGAGAGAGAGCTCTGCTGGCCTTTTGTAGGTTCTCTGGTTACACTCTCAGCACATTCTGCTGCTCAGGATGGAAATAATCTCACACACACAACAAATGAATGTGCTCCACAGAAGTTTAAACACACGGGTGTCCTTCAGCACACACTTTTACGCTGCAGAGCTCTAAACTGAAGCTTGGGCCCACTCAAAGTTATACAAATAAACAATATACTGCTTTTTAAAACTTTTACTGCTTGAAATATATGAAAAGCTGAGATGTAGATTTGACTTTTATATTCTGTAGAGACACACTTACCCACAAAGGCTAAGACTATAGCTTTGAGACGTATCAGGACTGTCTGTAGGGACTGACGTTCACTTTGGGTTTGAATTCTATTCGCTAATGTCAAAGTCCAGCTGCTGCTGAAAATCTTGACTTCGTGGTGTGTATGATGTAAAGAGACGAGTGTGGGAGGGTTCGGGACGGGGGAGCGGGTCTTGAGGACAGATAGGAGTAAATTGCAGTGATTTAGGGGGCTTATGTGGGACGGTGGATGGAGGGAAAGGACAGAACAGAGTGTGTTGTTCCTGCAGTGAATCATGGAGGAGGTTTGGTGATGGTCCAGGGGTGTTTAGGGGCGATCTGGAAGGATCATGAAAGCAGATAATTAACACTCCTTCTGGATTAGGAATCACAGGACAGAAAATTGATGTGAACAGGATAATGATCCCAAATGTTCCTCAGAATTGAGCCTAGTCCAGTTCAAAGAAAATTTGATGAAACACTCATGTTTGGTAAATGATATTTAGTGTATTGTTACATTAAACGTCGAAATCAGTTCCGTTTGTTTTAAGCAATATCTATATTTTGAGATGCACGTCTGAGGCACAACATCCGTTACTTACTTGATGAAAAAAGCTAAATTGGCACTAAATGTCTCTGTGGACCGACCGTGTTTGAAGACACCTGAAGAAACAGTAAAATCGATGGCGTTCCTGGGTTCAGTTTCTTCACGCGGATTCACTGACTGTTCCGGAGAGGCTGACGCTGAACGGCAGCTAACAGCTCAGAGTTTCCATCCTCGGAAAAAGGAAATGCCCCCTCAGCCGGGAATTCTCACTCGAAAAAAGTCAGGAAGGTGTTGTGAGTTTTGAACATGACGTCAGGCGTAACGATGCGCCGCTCTGCGATCTGATCTGAAAACATTCTCAATCACCAAAGATTCAACATTTGATAAATTTACAACCATGACTATGAAGGCGGCTCGTTTAAAAAGTCCCAGCTCAGGTTTCTTTCAAAACCTCTGTTTAAGCAGCACTTTGTTTTCTGTGTTTAATTGTGGATGGAGTCATATTGAAATTGGAAAAATGCTGATTTTATATAAAATATATCTCTGCAACCAGAGACTTTATAACGTGTATGTCATATTTATTTATTTATTTATTTGTTTATTTACTTACTTACTTACTTACTTACTTACCCCTGCTTTACCCCAAAGCAGAGAGAAGGGCTTTTGTGTTGTATTGGATATACTTTCTTATATTCCATCTTTATCTCGCTCTCTCTTCCTCTCCGTCGAGTGTGTTATATGTTAAGGGTCACTGTGTGTTTCCGGGTGTGAGGAACGGAGAGAAAACGCCACTTCGCCTCACATGCCTCATAACTGTGTGCACATGTTTCTGTGAGCGATTATATTGTGTAAGTGTGACTCATTCTCTGGATGAATGATTTGCGTATCGTTTATTATACCAGGTCCCACCCATACTGCAGCTGTGTGTGTGTGTGTGTGTGTGTGTGTGTGTGTGAGAGAGAGAGTGTAAAACGGATTGCTTTTTATCACTTCACTGCAGTGTCCCAAGTTTTCTTCATTTACGAAAATGCGCAGTATGTACTCGGGGTGACCAATTTGGTGGGGAAAAAATCAGATTTGAACTAAAATGGGATTATTTTCTTTTGAATTTCCTTTTTTTTTTGTCAAGTTTTCAGTGCTAAAAGGGAAAGGACTATTTGTTGTTTTTATGCTCATTTTTATTATCGTTGTATAATGAAATTTATTTTTGTCGTGAAAGAGAAAGATTCAACAAAAATGGAAGAAATGAAAAATGATCCAGTGTGACCCATAACAGGAAAAGCTGGAAGAAGAAGAAACCTCTAATTAAAATGTATCCGTGTTGGATGATTGATTATCGTTATGATTACAGCCCTAAATTTTCATTTTAAAAAACTAAAGCATGTTCACCTTTACTTTTTATTACTTTAATTCAATTAACAGTTTGTTCTTTTAGTTAATAAGAAACACTCTGTAGGAAAGAATAGGTGACCCAATCAGATCAGACCCAGTCGGTACATTTAGGGAAACAAAAAAAAAATCACAATTAGATTTTCCCCCAGATCGTTCGGCTCCATCGTTGGCCTCACTTACAAATAACGCGCTGACCGGAAAACCTGAAAGAGCATTTCTGATCAAAATGAGTTAATCTGATTCACGTCTTCACCACAGGGAGGAATAGATGGAAGAACCGGTTTCATTTGGGTTCTAACGAGGACATGTGGTTAGGTCCTCCATCATGTCATGTTTCTGAATATTTTTTTCAACTCGGAAGTCCTAAATTTCCCTCCCCATTTGCTAATGTTGAGCGTATGCAAAACATGTTCAAACATTGACAGCAGCCGCTTGGTGGTGTTCTACAACGTCCAGCACCAAAAGAAAAACCTCCAACTTTAAATTTCTTTATCGAAATTATATTTCTTTATTGCGTTTGCTGATCTTAAGGCTGGATTCAGTACGGTTTCCTTCAGGAGCAGCGACGTTTTCAGATTCTGTTCATTTAAATCTTCTATTTTCAATATTATTATTAATAATAATAACAGCACTGTTCATACCTTTGTGGCTTTAATCAGTAACACAATTAGTTGTGTTAAAGTATAAACAATTTAACAGAAAATGAGTTGTGAAGAATATAATAATGTACGGGAAGCTATAGCTTTAACAGCTTTAACAGGAAGCTAAATAAAAATAAAAAACTAAAAATAAATAAAAATAGTTTTTCAACTGTGAACCTTCATTTCCTGACAGATATTTGACAACGTGTTGTAACGTTTTGACGCCTAAAGAATAAAAGCTGCTTCCCCAGTCTTTCTATTTTCTTTTTTTTTTCTCAGTAAAGCAGGTTTCCTTCAGTATCATGTAATCATCAAACTCTTAAGTCCAGTTTTGCTTGCGTGTGCACGAAAAATAATAACTAAATAGTTTTTATTGAAATGCATTGTGGTATGACCAATTCTCTCTTTTGGTCCCAGTTCCTTGTAACATTGCTTGTATCGCTGCTGTCAGATGTTTTAAGATTTTGATGTCATTCTAATGTGGCAAAACGACGAAATTTGTTGTTTTTAAATTTTAAGCCTATATCAGTGCATTTATTACCCTCGGAGTTCTTGTGAAATTTGGAGCTTGGATGGGTTCACAGGCAAAGGGAACCGGAAACGTTTAAATACATATAATTGTGTGTATATTTAAACATTTCTGTCTGTCTTTATTTAGAGTTTTAGTCATGTCTGAACTGAATCAATCTGAAAACATCGGCGCTTTGGGTTTCGCTGCTGCTTTACTCTCCGTATGATCCTTTTCTTGCACATCCTCTTTCGATTTCTCACTTCTTTCAGAGCCTCCGTCTCTTTCTCTTGCGCACCGCCCTCCTCCCTTTTTCCTGAATGTCTCTCTGTCTGTGTAAAATCTTCAGCAGCGGGACAGATTGAGATGGGCCTCCTGGAGCCTTTGCCAGCGAGTGCCAGTCTGTGCCACACTCTCTGCCAGGCAGTTTCCATACTGCCCGTCGGCAGGGGGTTCGGCCAGAGCCGAGGCGCCCCGATTGTGACACACAAACAAGTAAACACCCTCATAGACCGGCTTGTGTGTATGTGAACGTTTCCCTCTGTTTGTAAATCTTTTATTTATATCCAACCTGAATGTGTCCCTTCAGGATCAACAGTTTTGTTTTGTTTTTTTGTTTTTTTTAAAATGGCTCTTGAATTCACATTTCTCTTACGTTTTAAGGCCATTTTTGCTCACACTGTAATAATGATAAATGAAGGGGTTATAGTGTTTTATAATGAGGTGCATTAATACCGTTCGTGCTATGACCAGTTATTAAACGGAGAAAGGTCAGACTTCATATCCAAAATGTCACTATTCTAGTTATAGTATTCTAAAAATATGTTGTCTGCATTATTGCTCTCGATTATCACAGCACACGGAATCATAACATACTATTTTATTCCTCTAAACTTCAGGAAGTGCTAAAATGAGAAAAATGATAGGTCTGTTGTAATTTGTGTTTTGAGGGGTTTGATTTGATGGCAGTCTGTCAGACTCTGTAAACTGACCTGAGGTTGAGGCAGCTCCGAGTTTGGTTCCAGGTTTTGTGTTTGCAGCTTCATGCTCTTCTTTTTTTTTTTTTTTTCTCCCCCTAAAATACGTTGTGCTGACGTCTTTAAAGCTCTAGAGTGTGGTCAGTTTTTTTAAAAAAACAAAAACTGTTTTACGTTTAGGGGATGGAGGCTTTCAGCAATAGACTTTTTAAAAGTGTGATTGGTACAAACAAGCAGAGGAATCTCAGGGTAATTTACAAGCAAGAAAACAGCAGAATTTGGTCTCTTATGATTGGTCAAATTTTGAATAATGTTGTACGGCTCCACTTTTTTGCTCTTGGTGCATCTTCTTCACCTGTTTTCTCCTCTTCCTTTCTAGGAATCGATTTTAAGATCAAAACAGTCGAATTGCAAGGAAAGAAGATTAAGCTACAGATATGGTGAGTGTGAGAGAATCCCTGTTTCGATTTAGTTCACAGATGAAACCCGTAAATTCTCATTCTGTCCCACCGAGAAGTGAAACACGAATGAAGGAAATGTATGGAAAAAATGGGGGAATCTGTTGTGTTCACACTGCTTCATGGTTAACAATCATGGTGTTTGTTTGTTTAGGGACACGGCAGGTCAGGAGCGGTTTCACACCATCACCACCTCCTACTACAGAGGGGCCATGGGCATCATGCTCGTGTACGACATCAGCAACGCTAAGAGCTTCGAGAACATCAGCAAGTGGCTCCGGAACATCGACGAGGTCCGTCTCCTGATTTAGCGAAACGTGGCTGCAGTTTACTGTGTATATGATCCATAGCACAACTTTTTAAATGCTTTTTATCTTAAAAATCTCATTAGAATACCCATAACGGCCTTTGTTGTTTCATCACATGCAAATATCACTGTTGCCTTTGTATTTTTCAACGAATTCATTGGTTTTTCTAAATCTTTCATTGGTCAGCATGCCAATGAGGATGTGGAGAGGATGCTGCTAGGCAACAAGTGTGACATGGAGGATAAACGGGTTGTACCAAAGGCTAAAGGAGAGCAGGTGAGATGGGGAAGATGGAGTTTTGCGATGCTCATATTAAGGGATTGAAAGTTATCCTGATAATTTGTGAAAATTATTTATATATTTATATATATATATATATATATATATATATATATATATATATATATATATATAATAAAAAAATTTATATCTTAAATTTTACTAATGGAAAGTAATGACCTTTTTTTAATGTCATATAAAAAAAATAAGACTTTATTAGTCGATCTAATAGAGTAGTTGATCGATTTCTCAGTATTTTTGTTGACCCAATAAAGCAGTCAGGCTCCAGATTGAGACTGAACACTAGACCAAACCTGAAACTGTGGGTCTATTTTAAAGGCTGTTTACTTGGTTTTGCTTGTTGTGCAATACAGTTCACTTCACACTAGACCCCTTTCCAAGTGTGTGTGTGTTTGGGGGGGTTATCTCTGTGTGTGTGTGTGTGTGTGTGTGTGTGTGTGTGTGTGTGTGTGTGTGTGTGAGTGACCCTTTATTTTGTAATACTGTGTTGCCCCACCAGCGTTCACCCAGTAAAGCGCTCTGTTTTATTTTGTGTTTATTTCCATGATTTATTTTCAGATTGCCAGAGAACACGGAATCCGCTTCTTTGAGACGAGCGCGAAAGCCAACATCAACATCGAGAAGGCGTTCCTCACGTTAGCAGAAGACATTCTCAAAAAGGTGAACACTGACCTCTTTCTGAAATCTGAAATGTACTTTTAGATCAGTTTTGAGCGTCCGCACAAAGCAGCTGCACTATTTCTGTATGTAATCACCATCCAGTGTCTCGGTATGAAGAGCAGGGTGTAAACAGTGGTCTGACAGTTTTCCAAACTGTTAAAAGTGGTTTGAGAGCTGATTAGCGATGGCACCTCAGCAAGAGGAGCCTTTGACTTTATTCCCAACACAAACTAAGCAATAATCCCATTATTGAGTGAGTTTAAACACTCAAACCAACACACTTCAGCACCAGTAAATCAGGATCAGAGAAACCGGATTCATCCCGAGGGAAATGCAACTGCACAGATAGATCCAGCAGTGGGCACAAATAAGTTTGGGGGGGGGGGGGGGAAGTCAAACTACAATGTTGAATCTGACGTATTCTGTAATTTCTTTCTCTTTATACAATATATGCTTCATAAACTATCAATATATGAGAAAGTGAAAGCAACAACCCTCGTCATTGCGATGTCACAGCACAGCACGCAGTGAACCACCTCTGCATTTGACCCATGCAAACACCGTGCAGTAGGGGGCAGCTATTGAAAGCGCCCGGGGAGCAGTGACGGGGATGGTACCTTGCTCAAGGGTACCTCAGGGCAGCCTACCCGTGAGGGAATCGAACCCACAATCTTCCGATGCGGGGGAACTCCCTAGCCACTAGGCCACCGCTGCCCTGCATGATTTTTATAGTTAATGATGAACTTAAACAGGATAAATGCTGTACAGTCGATTGTTTTACAGGTTGCTCACTGAGCCAGAAGTAATTGCACGCGATAATGTTGCAGCTATAGAAAAGTTACGAAAGTTACAACCACAAGCTTCATGTTGCTGACATGGAGGTTTCAGAGTAGATGGAAAAAAGTTTCATTTAAAATAATTGTGTCAAAGTTGTACCACTGCATCCCAGGAGCTGTGGGTGTAAAGTGGGTAAAAGTGCAGAAGAAAAATTAAGAACAACAAAATCTGGAACTGCTGATTCAACACACTATCAGCGTTTAAGCGCTGTTGCTTCATGTAGATTATAATGTTGCGTAACCAAGCAGGAGTTTACTAAAGAGACCGTCATCTCCTTCTGTCACCTTTCCAGCTTAAATCCACGTCTTTAACGTTTTGTATTAAAATCGCCTTGTGTGGTAACAGTTTGACACCCGCTGTTTCAGCCATCATGGAGTCGATGTCCACTTTGTGAATCGTTAGTAGAAGGAATGAAACTATATCACCCTGCTTCTGTCCCGAACGTCACGTGGATCATGTTCATTGCAAAGGGCAGAATTCGTTCTCTTTAAATCCTTGTCACCGAGGGCCTCAGCATTGCGGTTGTCCTCAGAGGACAGGTTGTAAATGTAACTCTGTCTCTGTTTCGATCCGACTGTCTCGGAGTTCGATTTTTGATTTGATTTTGACCTGATTGAAGTTTAAAGAAGAATTAAAGTTGCAAATATGTATATGCATTTTTGCAAATGTTTTTCTCCGCTTCAACATTTGGGGATTATAGATCAGCTCCGCGTGTTGGAAAATGACATTGTTAAACAGTGCTATGGAAACAGTGCCATCTAGTGGTGGAAGGCCGTCACTTCGCGGGTCCCAAAATCAGCATGTATTCTGGGAGACGTTGTTTTTGGTCAGCGTACGCTCGTAAAGGACCACAGACGTTTATTGCGTGAGAGTCCTGCCTTTTAAGTCCCCGCGGGAAACAAAGAAAATGACACAACGGGTCTTGAATTTGACATCAGCTTTATAAAGTTTATAGTTTTTTGTTCAGGGGTTTAAAGATCATTGAGGAGTTCAGTGAAAACACAAAATGCTGGAAATTTGCTCACGTGCTGAAGCCCAGCTGCGCTGTATGTTTCTGTAGAGTGTGCAATTGTAGCCCTCTTCAAATACAGCTGTTAGCTGATTGGTTTCTTGCTAAAACTTCTTTCCAGCTTCTGCATTTTAGTGACTAAATTTGCTCAACAGAGCGATACAGGCCTCTAATCGTGTGTGTGTGTGTGTGTGTGTGTGTGTGTGTGTGTGTGTTTCAGACACCTGTAAAAGAGCCGAACAGCGAAAACGTCGACATTAGCACTGGAGGCGGAGTTACGGGATGGAAGACCAAGTGTTGCAGTTGAACAGTCTCTCTCTCTCTCTCTCTCTCTCTCTCTCTCTCTCTCTCTCTCTCACATTCACTCACATGACAGCATATACACAATTTCTCTTGTCTCTCTCTTTCTCTCACGCTCATCTCCTCCTACTTTGTGTCTAACTCTTCCTACCGTCACACCTGTTCACTATCCTCCAGTCTCACCACCCCCTCTCTCTTTCACCCTCTCTAACTCTTTTTCTCTTGTTCTTCCACTCACATCTGCTTGCTGACAACATAATTTTTATTTCTGGAGATAAAAAAAAAAAAGTGTATAGATAAAAAGAGAAATCCATGTCATGTTTCTTGTCATTTATTTTAAAGAAAAAAGGTTTAAAAGATTAATTGAAAAAGGGAAGGGGAAAAAAAAAAAAAAAAACCATCACCACTACATTTCTAAATAAAGATGAAAACAGTAACAAAAGGGGTTGGAAATGACCCGCCCGGACCTTTCAGAGACTGTGATCCGCGAGGTCAAAGGTGAAATTAGCCGACTAACTCAAACAGGCATGAACGTTTGAGCCCGAACAATTACTTTTTTTTTTTTTTTTTTTTTTTTTTGCTGTTGTGTGTACGGTCTCTGGGTTGCTGTTTGGGATGTTTTGAGTGTGTATGAAGTTTTGTTTGTCTAGCTGGGTTCTTTTTCTTCGTGTTTTTTATTTTTCTTCTTTCTTTCGTCCGGTGCCTTAACGTGGAGCCGAAAGGCTTAATCTCCCGTTCGCCCCGAGCCCTCGATACCTCGCGTCTCGCACCTAAAGATCACCTCACTAATATTACACCCACCTGAACTCACAGAGGAACTCCCCGCTCGCCCGTACAGATGTCTGAACCGAAGAGAATGGCATGTGTTTTATTTTTGTTTTTTTCTTCTTCATTAATTTCACCTTTTTGTTTTGATTTTCCTGCTGCCCCTTCTGCCCCCTCCCTTGGTCCTGCATGTCATTTTTCCTTTGGTCTTGGAGACTTTTATTTTGTAATTTGTGCAGCGAAAGCGGCTGCACTGCTCCTGCTCCGTTCCGGGGGGGATGGGATGTAGTTCTCTTTGGAAATTCAAACCGTTTTGCAGATCCATTAAAAATAAGCTTGTGTAAGTTAAATGTTTGTCCCCTTTATTCCGGGCCGGGGGAAAGCGGAGCGGTGTCGAGACTGGAGTTTGTTCACTGGACAAACGTCATGGACAAAGACACGAGAAGACAAACGCGACCCAGTTTCCCCGACATTCACTCCTTGGCTGCTTTTAGAAGATGCTTTATAAGCGAGCTTTCTGCTGGAAAAGATTTCAGTGATTCGCTTCTGCGGGTCCGTCGCTTCGGCTACCTCGTTAACTCTCGTGTCCATCACGGTTTTAGATTTAAACAATTCCATCATAAATAATGTCCTTTATAATTACGGAATCGTTCATAGAGGATTCTGAGCAATTCTTGGTATTTGTGATTTGCAACAAAAGCTGAATTGTTCATAGTCACTCAATCATTTATAGTTGATACTGAATCACTTCTATTAATTGAATAATTTATACATAAAATAGATTTTATAGTTTATAGTGGGGGAAAATATTTAATCTTTAGATTATTAGCGCTATATAATATTTAGCGAATAGTATGCGGTAGTATTTGAATCAGAACAGCGAAAAACAAAGTATCATTCATCATAATGAGTCCTTTAGAGTGGACACTGATTATTTGTAGTTGTTGAGTAACTTGGAAAAGACTGAACAATATTGATTAGATCCTTTATCGCCAATACAGAATCATTTCGAGTGCTGGTTACAGTGTGGAATAATATGTAAACGATGGTAGATAATAGTTTATAGCATTTACTGAGGGTATATTTTTAACTCTTATAGTGATTACTGTTTAAAGTACGGGATAACGTTGAATAGATACTGAATTAGTGTACTTGTATTTACTATTTTATAGCCTTAAATATATTATAATACGGAGTCATTTTGAATAGTGCTTAATTGTATTTAGTAAATATTTTATAGTTTGGAATAGATTTGATACAAAGATACAAATTCTGATTCCTGGCACTTCAAAGCATAAATACAAAAACACAATTTTAGTTTTGAAGTTGATCCCATCACGAGACCTAGTTTCAAAGTGAAGAATTAAGACTGAGAGCTACTTTGTAATGATCTAGCTCCGAGGTTAAACCGGACCGGATGACGCTCATTCTGTCGCTGTCCGAGCCTGCTTTTGATTGGTTTTGGCGACCCCTGGCGGTCAGCCGGGGGAAGTGCAGCCCTCAGTCTGAGCGACTGAACTGTAATTTGGGAACTATTAATAGAAGCTTGTGCTTCATTACAGGTGATGTTCAGATCTGTGGCCCTCAGGAGCTTTAGGATCCAAAACCGGTCCACTATTTTGAATAGACCGATTATTTGTTGCATTGGCTTATGTAAATGAGCTCTTTTCTGATTGGATGCCCTGTGCTTTGCTCTTTTGTCTCCTGCACAATTATTTACTGTTATGCCCACTCTGTAAAGATATATATTCAACTCTTCTACTGCGATCAAATCAGGTGTATTATCCTATAATTCCCATTTCCACTTTTAGCAGATTTTAATGTGATTCTTGTCTGATCATCTGATCTGACATGATCGCTTTGGTTACTGATTAGGAGCCAGTGTGTGTAAGCTTCCTCTACACCCCACCTTAAGCAGCTACTGACTCTCTAACTCACTTTAATGCATGTGAAGATGTGATGAAGCAACTTTCCTAAAAAAAACATTTAAAAAATGAATGATTCTCTTGAGTTATGAGCTCAAAGAAAGGGAATGTCCTTCATCGGTCATCAAGACAGAGAGACAGTCCAGAGAAGACCTGAGGAGAGAGACAGTCTGAGACAGCAGGATGTCTTCTAGACTCAATCGAATCCTTCGAACACTTGATTCGTAGAAATGAGGGGTTAGACAGGAATCGATTCCGGGAACTGAATCAGGAATCTCATCGCTGGGATTAATTGACAGCAGGCTCGCGAAAAGAAAGTGAGAAGGTTTCTCCTCCTGCTCCTTTATTTCTGGTGCTCGAGGCGTGTTTTACTTCCAGGAGCGTGTGTGTACGAACTACTGACCAATCACAGTGAAGGAGGCGGGGCCTGTCGGAGCACTGGTGATGAAAAAATGTATCACTCTCTCCAAACTCTACACAAACACACTCACGTCTCTTTATACACTCTCGAAACACACTTTCTCTCTAACTCACACACACCTCGCTCAGTCTGAAATACAAGTAGGAGAAAACAACCGCTGGAGCTTTGATCTCTTTATCCTTTTCACTTTTTCTCTTTATCTGTCTTAATCCTGTCTCGCTTGTTTTGGACTGCAGATCCCCCTCTCCCTCCCTCCTTCTACCTCTCTCTCTCTCCGTGTTCTGTCTGAAGCATGGCGCTGGCCGGCGTCTCCTCGGTCGCTCCCCGTTTCTCCTCCCTCGTTTCCCTCACTCTTGGCCCGTGATGAGGGCTGGAGGATGGAGCTGCTGGCGGATCTCTCCTGGAGCTCGGTGGCGCTGCCCCTGGACGCCGTGGTGGCCAAGTTCCGGCTGCCCGCGCTGGTCCGGCTGAGCCAAGGTAACTCCAAGCATCGCCTCCCGCGGCGACCGAGACTGCACGCTTCATTGAGCCCTGCGTGACGTCACAATGCTCCTTTTTTGCGCGCTCGCGAAACATAAAAGTTCGCAACGTTCGATTCTTGGAACGCGGCGCCTTTGTTTATTTAT
>CM029370.1:830707-878207 GCA_017165825.1 Hepsetus odoe | reverse complement strand
GTTGTCTCCAGTCCCAGCCCGGTCTCACCACACGAAAACAGATCAGTTCACTGTTGAGAAATACACACGTTTCTTCCTAAATTTTCAATCAAGCAAATTATTTATAACTAATAGATAAAACAAATTTAGCATAATATCAGTCCCCTGACTATATAATATGCATTATGTATATAAAATGTAATATAATTCTATATTAACATATATGATATATAGTGAGAACTACAAAGGGCCTAGAACAGAGCCTTGGGGAACGCCACAATGATTCTTTAATAACATCATCAAGTGTATGTGATCAAATCCTTAACTGACAGCTAAAAACACAAATGAGAGAGAGAGAGAGAGAGAGAGAGAGAGAAAGAAACGAGCATGAATGTTAGAGGAGATGGTGTGGGATGATGGTTGTTAATCTATTGATTGTTGTATTAGAGCACTTAACATCACACGTGTTCACTCAGGCCCGATCTCCGACATGCAGCGACTTTATCGCTGTTCCAGTCTGTGGTGTGTTGTATCTGCAGCCCTGATTTGTCATGTTATATAACAAGAATATTCCCTCTTCCTGTCGGTGTGCTCCTGAAAAAACACACAAACACAGACTGAAGAGAAGCAGTGATGGAAAAAGGGGACACTGTAGGACTCAACTTTACAGATTCCATTTTGTGGTGTGTGTGGACTCCGCCGTTGCTAAATAGTTGGACACCTTGGTGTCTTCTGAAGGTTGAATTGTCTTGCTGGTAAGTTTTCAAAGCATAAAACTTTTATTTACTGATCTGTTTATTTCTTGATCGAGGAAAGTGGTTCATTGTTAGACGTCTCTTCGTGACAAAAGTATGTGGAATTAACTTTGAAGGTTAAAGGTGTTTTCGGTCAATATCAGTCAGGGGCGCGTATTGCTCCCGGTTTATTTAAAGAACAGGAATCCGTCAGTCTGATCTTCACAACGGATGTTTGCGCAAACAGAGGAGATCTTTGAAGCTGATGAAATCATCTTTTCAAGAGTTTGGACTCCATTAATCCCAAGCCAGATTGTGCTCAATGGTCGACCAATGCTACCTTTCCCAGGAGTGGTTGACCTACAAAAATCTCTCTAAAAACAAGGCGTTTCATAGGTCCCAAAGCCTCTTTGCATGGGCTAATCTTACCATTCATGAGTCCATCATCAGGAGAACAGTGTACAACAGTGACATACATGGCAGAGCTGCGAAGAGGAAGTTTGGTAAAGGTCGTAATATATGACAAACTTGTGCAGAAATATACAAAATTATAAAGCGTTCAAGCATCAACGTAGTTTCAGATTCCTTGGAAGAGCGGGTATCTAATAATTTGACCATTCAAACGAGGTTTAAACCCTGAGAAGTGCTGATATAAGAGGAAGATTGATTCGAGTTGTGATCTTAATCCTCAGCTAGCACTGTCAGTAACATTAAACACTGACGTTTAAATGAGGTTTTTCTCTTTATTAACATTCCCAAAAGCTGTCCACAGAACTTTGTCAGGCGTGCCTGAGAGATTGTGTGTGTGTGTGTGTGTGTGTGTGTGTGTGTGTGTGTGTGTGTAATACACTGGTCAGTGGGCTGCCTGGCGGCTGTTATCTCATTCATAAAGTCGGCTCCTGCATGACTTCATCCTGACGTCACTCCCGAGGGACCGGGGAGAAACCCATTCTAAAAATCCGCTCTCCGGAATACCGGACACTAAACGCTCACGAGTTCCTCTCTTGGGAGCGTCGTTACCCAATATACCCCTCTCTGGCAACATGAGGTCATGTGACCAATGAGATCACCTACAAGGGTTTCCGGCGGCAACGAGACGCCAGGGATGAAGCAAGTGAGACAGAATGAGAGAGATGAGATCATCTGTGTACTTCTCGGCCTGGGAGTCTTACAACGCTTACTGTGACTGATGATGGTGATGATGATGATGATGAAGATGATTGTGGTTATGCTGATAGTAATTATGTAGTTGATGGCATCTTAGCATAGAGGGATGAAAGTGACTGGACCAAAGTTAGGCTTGCATAATGATTGCAGGTTTGATTATGATGGAGAAAGTAAAAATTTTTTTTGAAATAATTATTGTTTTGTTAATAATTAGGATATTAATTGGACTGGACTCACTTATCTTTCAATTAGTAATTATTAATAACAGCCTCAAAACGGTCTTTCCATTTTGCTAATTTAAGCATATGCTCTGATCTGAAACTCCTGTGAGCCCTGTGAGTCGCTGTGACAGGCTAACCAAGAAAACAATCCCATGTTTTTCATACAATTGAAAACAAATATTTGATCGTACTGCACTACATACTGGGTGTATATCTCAGATGGTGGCATGCATAAGTAATGTATCTGAGTAGTAAATATTTATTCATTTTTAATTTATTCGTTTTAAATTTCTTTATTCATAAAAATCTGTCTCATAATGTATACATTATAAGGGGCAGTGGTGGCTTAGTGGTTAGGGAGTTGGCCCCAGGAGTATAGGTGCTGAAGACTGCTGTGTTGGGAAGAGAATGAGAGAATGACGGGAGAGGAGTAACCCAATACACACCTCCCGTGAGATGAGGTGAGGGTTCTGCTTTCTCTCTCTCTCACACACACACACACACACACACAGAGTCCATCTGCTGAAAGTCACTTGGTGTCACACTTTCTCTCAGCCTTGGAGCCAAAGTGTGTACGGCTCTCTTTTTCTCTTTTTGCAAATGAAATGCTAAAACTTCAGAGTAAGATGTACAGAAGAGGCAACGGTCCACACATTGTACACCTAAGTAGAAGTAGATACTTGTGAAGGAAAGTATAAATAGAAGTACTGATTAAACTATTCAGTACAACTGTGACCTGAATCTCACTCCATATTAACAGAATTAAAGCCTATTAAAGCCTCGAACTTCAACTCCAATAAAAACAATCTACTGAAAATAATCCACATTAACTTCACCGCTTCACTTTCATCCACGTCTCTACTAGTTCTCCATCACGGACACACACTCAACACACCCTGAACTCCACCGTCCACTCTCCCTGTCCTCTCTCTCACTCTCCTTCACTCTGTCCTGCACCGACGGACACACAGAGGGACGTCTCTTCTGTGTTTTTGTCCATTTTTGATTAAACGGATCTGGATGTTGGGCAGGTGATGGAGGACTCCCCTCAGACTAAGAAAAAAGGAGCGGAAGTAGAATGAACAGATAATTTGGTTCAAATGTAGCAGAAAAATAGATTTTCATAGGAAAGAACGCGGAACCCGCTAGTCTGGCACAGCAGCTCCGCTTCATTACGTCCCATCTGTGAACAGGTTTGAGTGACAGTGAAGCAAATCCAGGATAAAACCAACACAACAGAATGAGATCAGACCCAAAGTGGTTACTGTGTCTGGGTGAGTGTGTGTGTGAGAGTGTGAGTGTGGGGGGGGGTGGAGTAATAAGTTGTTATAGAAACAGGGTTTTCAAATAAAGGGGGCACAAAGACGCTGAGACAAAAGGACAAGGAGGAAATGGAGCGAGACTGAGGGACAGGAGAGAAAAGTATTTGAATAGAGAAAGAGATTACGACTTTTCGGCTCTTAAACACACACGCACACACACACACAGTAACACTAGAGGCTCAAGATAAATAGTCTGATAGCACTGTAGACAAAAACACACACACAATTCATTATTACGGCTGTTCTGAGCTCCTGAACATCACACACACACACGTGTGCGAGAGATTTGGAAAGAAGCAGTACTTCACCAGAGGTATCTGTCCGCAGTGAAGAACCTTTTGGGAAGAGTTAGAGTGACTTCTGTGAACTAAAGCAAACTAATACAATCAAATCCTCACAACAATATTCCAAAATCCACAGCCTTACTACAGGAGTAGAGACCGTTCCTGCAAGAACATCCTTGATTTCAGAAGAAAAAACCAAATGAGCAAGGGTGTAAACACTTTTGAATTGAATTAAAGTAACGCAACTGCATTTTTTTGGCTGCACTATTTAAGGTGGGACTAAACCCTGGAAGTGGCTCAACCTTCCTCATAAACATCATTTCAAGCAGATATAATAAGCTTGAAAAATCAGCATCGAGGGCTTCAAATCGTGCCGCATTCAAGAGCAAACCAAGCGTTTTCCCCCCAGAGGAGCATGTTCAGGACGATCAGAAAACCTCCGTTTTTGGAAACATCTTCAGTATTTTTTATTCACTGCCATCTGCTGCTTGGTTCGAGTGTTTAAAATTGTGCAGCCAGTTTTAAACTCTTGTATCATTGCAGATATCCTGCACACATCCCTCCACATTTAGCGCAAAACCCTCTCCAAATGAAGTCGCAGGCACCGGGCAGCGTCTACACAACCGCTTCGTGCATCAGAGAGACGTCTCGTTCTATTTACCACCCCTGTGAGCAATGTTGAGCAGCTCAGATGGACTAATTCCACATCTTAACCCTTTCATTCTGCAGATATTCCAGAATTCCCATTTAATGTTGTGCAGTTTTATTCCGCCTGGTTTGGGAAAGAGGCTTGTAGGGAAGCAGGAGCGAGCCTACAGGAATGTCCACCAACAGAGACGGTTTACATTCAGTCCAGTGTTTATAAGTGTGTGTGTGTGTGTGGGGTGGGCATGAACAAAGCATTGTTGCTAAGAGACATAAATGCCATGGGGCCTCTTGGTTTAAGAAGAGCTGAGTGAAGGAGTGTGAGACGTTTCTGTAGAGGCAGGGAAGAATGTCCACATCTCTCTTTCTGGGTCAGTGACACACTCAATACGAACCAAAATGTTGCTGTTTCTGGTGAGTTCGACGAGAGGGAGGATGGGTCGTGCAGCATTTTTGTCGGCGGGGGATGCGGGGAGTGCTGGAGTTGTGGGGCGTAACTTTTGGTTGCCTGGGGGGGACGTAAAAGTGTCAGACAGATTTGTAGGGGGATGCTTTTTGCTCATTTTGCTTGCAAATTGCCCCTCAATTTGTCCCCTGTCTAGGTGGAAGGGTGGTGCAGATTGCTGGGATCTCCCGTTTGAACATATGAAAGCGTTTTCAAAATCGGCCTCATTCACAACGTGGGCCAGCCGTGGCTCTGCAGTTTGAGAAGAGGGCCTGCAAACGAAGGGTTAGGGGTTCAGTCCGCAAGACTGACCGGAAAAATACGGACGGTGCGTAAATAACGTTTTCCAACTTCCTTTATCCACGGCTGAAGTGTAATCCGCCCTCATATCTTCACACGCTCCCCTGGTGCTTGCATTCCAGGTCCTGCTGCCGGTGTGTGTGTGTGTCGACTGCTGGTGTGTGTAGGATGGGATGTGTGCAAGGACAGGAAGTTCATTCATCTGTTTTCAATTCGCCTTCAGCTAAAACAGGGCCAAACCACCAAATGTGAAGATAGCATTAACCCAGGTTTACACACTAACTTTGAGTCAGGTGGAGCTTTGGTGTTGTATTCCAGTGAGAAGGTTCTGGGTTCAATTCCCAGTCTGTGTGCTTCCTGTTCCTCCCGCGGTCCCGAGACATGCGGTCCAGGTGGACTGGATGCTCTTAAAGTGAAAGTGAAGTGACTGTCATTGTGAACACAGTGAAACAACGAAATGCAACCTCTCACACCCTGCAGCAGTGGCAGTCATATCCAGCACCCGGGGAAACAGTGATGGGGACAGTACCTTGTTTGAAGGATCCCCAGGGTTTCGAACCCACAACCTTCTGATCCTGGGGCCTCGTCCCAAAACGCTAAACCGCTGCCACTTAAGAGTATATAAGAGTGTCTGTCCTGAATGGCAACCTGTCCAGAGTGTTCCTCCTCCTCCTCCAACACCTCCACCTGCAAGCCTGGGAGGAAACCAGAACACTCATGTAGACTCCACGCAGAAAGAACCCAGGGCTGGGAATCAAACGCAGGATCTTCTTGTTTTGAGACATATCAAGAAAATACTGATGTTAAATCTTCTTGCTAATGAAAAAGCGCTCTAGTTGATCTTTTCTCATGGTTCCATCATTCCCGTGTATAAGAGACAGCTCTCTCTCTCTCTCTCTCTCTCTCTCTCTCTCTCTCTCTCTCTCTCCAGGGAAGTTTAAGCTTCTGGATCAGGATCGAGATGTGCGTGAGCCGGTCCAGTATTTTGCGAGCGTGGAGGAAATTGCTGGGACGTTCCCCGATCGAGTGTTCGTCATGGAGCCGATCACGTTCAGCATGAAGGTCAGACACGACCTTCACCATCCCAAGTCTAAACATCTAGTGTAGAACCTGATGGTTCCAGATGATCAGGTGATTCGTTTACTGCTGATGCTGGATGCTTAGTGGCTCTTTATGTTGAACCTGGTATCATTAGACCCTTTGCAGCCTGTTGCACTTTTTGACAGGCAGGAAATAGTGCTTGTGCTCCAACAAGAAGACATATGCACAGTAATGGTCTTCTCCTTGGTCCAAAACGTGGAATCTCAGTTTGCTTACATCTTTCTTCTTCTCAGCTCTCAGCAGTCTATCAGCTCTGCTTTTCCCATTCATCACCAGAACCTTACAGTCCAATGCTTGTTCGTCTCCTCTTTTCTTTAAGGGGGGGGTTCAGGAGAGCGGATAGGGAAATGGGCGATCCTTCATGAACCAGGCCCTGTGCTCAGCTTGTAGTTGAATTACAAGGACCGAAGGGCATGCATATGAATTCTCACATTGGACACTGAGACACAGTGTGTAACACCACTTGGTGTGCGCGCTTGTTAGTGGATAGTCTTTCTAAATGAAGAGAAAGCGGGGGGTGGGGGGTAGTGTTGTGCCCGTCTCAGTGTCTGTGTAATAATGGCCTTTCAGCCTTTCTGGCCTGTGTAATGTGCTTTCTGTTTACCAGCCTTCGAAACTTCATTACCCGTAATTAGGTTTCCGATGTATTTTAATTGTGCATGGCTAAATATACTGCCGAGTCAACTTCCCATGAAAGTGCCACAATATTAGGCTTAATGGAGATTTCCAGCAAGAAAAAAAATGGGAATTTCCTGAAAAATCTGGTGTCTATTGATCATCAGGAGATTGTGACTTTCATCCCTGGTGGTGCTGCAGTCGTCTGTGGCTGGAGAACACTAAAGGCTCTGCTCTTTCTGGGTCAGGAGGGAGGTCCTCCCCCTCCCCCATCATACAGTATAACTGTCCTCGCTTACACGTGGTGGGAAGAGTGGTCTTTCCTCACCCACTTTGCTCAGTATAACTGTCCTCTCTGTCTCACTTTGTATCTCTGTCTGTCTGTCTCTCTCTCTCTCTGTCTGTCTCTGACTGTAGGTGGTATCGGGGGAGTTCAGCGAGGACAGTGAGGTGTATAACTTCTCCCTGCAGGCGGGCGATGAACTGACCCTGATGGGTCAAGCCGAGCTGCTCTGCGTCCAGTCCCCCCGAGAGAAGTCTCGTCTTGCTGCGTTGCTACGACGACTGGGAAAGGCAGGTGGTGCCCTGGGCCGTCCCAGCCGTGCAAAGGTGCCCTTATCGTTCCTCACCACATCCCTAAACCTCCTCTTTTTCCTGCCTCTTCTCCTCTTTCTTGGCATCCTTCTCCAACATCCTTCTCCCGATATACTCCTCGTCTCTCCTCTGGACATACCAACGCAGTCTCACGTCTCTCTCTCTTTGTCTCCATCCAGTCTGAGCTGTCCCTCTAGCATACGAAACGTCATCTTCATTCATTTTTGAACAAAACAAGACAGATGATGTCTTTTTCTTGCCAGAGTGGGAGGGGCAACTCTGGCAACAGGACATGCCAGTGGGACAGAGAGCAGAGAGCAGTTTTCAGTGTTATTGGGTTTAAAAAGGGTCATACGTTTGAGAACGATCTGTTCTGTCCAAGCAAGAGAAGATTCCAGCAAAAAGTACATATGTAATTGCATCCTCTGCTCTGGAAAAGTCCAGCTTTTGCTGAAGTAACTTCATCTAACACTGAAAAGATGAGAAAAATCCAAGGCGACCCCTGCATTTAATACTTTGTACAACCTCCCATTGCCATGCCCTCTTCAGCAGCATGAGCTTCAGGTCAGGTGAGCCATGATGATCACAGAGAAGTTGATTCTGTGTTCTGATAACCATTTTGTGGAACCTAGGCTTTGGATTATTGTTCTGCTGGGAGACCCAGTGGTGACCCAGTTACAGTGTTCTGGCTGAGGCTGGGAGATTTCCATTTAAAAATCCACCAAATGACCCTTTTGACCCCTAGCATCTGTTAGTCCATTGCGAAAGATTGACAGCGTTTTCAAAATATGAGCCAAAAAAAGAAGTTTAGAAGAGATCATTGTTATCTAACGTTGTGCGTATGAAATGTGTTGCAGTGGTGCTCTGGTGTTTATGGACTGGGCTTTGGGATCAGAAGGTTGTGGGTTTGAATCCCAGACCAGTAGGTTGCCCTAAATGACCCTTTAGCAAGGTACCGTCCCCATCCCGTCCCCTGGTGCTGCACCCTTTTGGCCAGTGTGTGTGGGATAAAAGCAAAGGTTGCATTTTGTTGTGGTTCATGTGTGCCGTGTTTCATAATGCTAAATAGTCACTTTCACTTTCTAATAATGTGGGTTGTTGTTTTGATCACAGGTGCCCTGCCTCATCTGCATGAACCACCGGACCAATGAGAGCGTGAGCCTGCCGTTTGGTTGCCGCGGTCGCTTCTGCACACGCTCGCCGCAAGAACTGCGCATGCAGTCGGGCGAGCACACAGTTCGCAGCATCGTGGAGCGCGTGCGGCTGCCCGTCAATGTTGCCGTCCCATCCCGGCCGCCGCGGAACCCCTACGACCAGCACTGCGTCCGTGAGGGCCAGCGCTACAAACTGCTGGGCATCATCAGCAAGACGGTGGTGCTGTGCTGCGTCCTCCGCAAGGAGGAAGTGGTGCCCTCCCACTTCCTGCTTCTGGCCGACATGCCCCGATTCGCCCTGCCGGACGGACTCCTGCGCAGTGACCCTGTCTACCAGCAGGCGGTTTTGCAGAGCGCCATCCGGTGCCAAGAAGTGTTCGACCCGGATGATTATTCGCGGGCTGTAAGGGAGGTCAAGACGGATTTCATGGAAGAGTGCATGAGTCCGCGGAGAATACGGGTGTGCGTCCAGGGATTCGGACGCAACGACCTGGGACAGTCGTTGCAGAGGCTTTCCCTCTGTGTTTACGGGGGCGGAACCATCACACACACACTCACCCCAGGCTGCAGGGACTCGCTGAGCAACACACACATCTCACCGAGTGAGGGAGGCGAGGACCGTGAATACGTCACCCCCGACTGGTCCAATGAAACGCAGGAAATTCCCTACGAGGAGCTGTGGACCAATCAAAGCGGAGGAAGCTACGGGGAGATCCAGGAAAGCACGGCGAAGGTTGAGCACAACCTCATATCCTTCCACTCCACTTCGTCTCTGGACGGGACAGCGGGTCCCGCACAAGTGGCCTCGGTGCAGATGGACGCGGGACGGGTGGCTACGCCGCCCCCTGTCCCGCCCAAATCAGAAGCTGTGAGTAGATTCTTCCAACTGAATCCACTCTCTTTCTCTTTCCTAAATGCTTCTGTTCACCCTAAAATGTCGTGGACCATGTTTGGTGTTGGGAGCTATGTGGCTAATTTAGCGAACAAATAATAAATAAGTGCCTCAATTGTCACACACCTTTTCTTTTGATAAGATCTTTTAAAAAATGATTTTCCTCTGCTGCGAAACCACACTCAGGGGGCAGCAGTGAGTAATGTTTGTTTATTTGAGCTCTGCTTTTGACAGAGTCAGAATGCAGTATGACCACTTTGGCAATTCAATGCATAAATTTAACTGAAAGACTGGATGATCACTAAACACAGTTATCAGCAGTTGTTCCTGTTTCTGCTGACAGGGCTTTTAGTTGAGTCATTTCTGCCAGTTGCTCTTGTTGTTTTTGACACCGCCTGTAGGGTTAATACATTTACATCTACATTTACAGCATTTAGCAGACGCTCTTATCCAGAGCGACGTACATGTCCTAATTACAGTCCCCCTGGATTTACAACATTTTTAGCAGACGCTCTTATCCAGAGCGACGTACATGTCCTAATTACAGTCCCCCTGGAGACACTCAGGGTTAAGGGTCTTGCTCAGGGACCCAATGGTGGTAGTGCTAGAGGTGGGATTCGAACCGGGGACCTCTTGACCCAGAGGTCCATAGCCAAATATCCTACCACTAGACAACCGCCACCCATAGGTTAATATCAGCAGTAGCATCATTCCTGAAATCTTTGGCTCCATAAAGAACTTTTGTTGCTTTAAATTTAGCCGGGTTATGGTTCCTGGTAGGAAGAACGATGTTCTCTGTCTTCTCGTGTTTACGTTCAGTAAGAATTGAGAACATTTTCATACCCGAGTCCAAGTCAGGGAGACCTTCAGCTTGTCAACACGCTTGAGATGGAGTGAGGTTCAGTAACGGATGGTGCTTCTTTACCGGTGAACAAATCACAGTGCCCAAACGCAATCCATCACATCACACCGTCCAGCAGGAGGCAGCCATGTCCAGTGCCCAGGAGCAGTGATGGGGACGGTACCTCAAAGTGAAAGTGACGACTTGTCATTGTGAAACACAGCACAACACTCAGGAGGGGCCAGCTACTGAAAGCTCCGTGGAGCAGTGATGGGAACCTTGCTCAAGGGTACCTCAGGGCAACCTACTGGGCTGGGATTTAAACCCATGACCTTCGGATCCTGGGGCCAACACTAGGCCACCACTAGGCTATTGAAAGCCTCCAGGGAGCACTGACAGGGACGGTACCATGCTCAAGGAGACCTCAGGGCACCACACTGGTTAGGGAATCAAACCCATGACCTTCCAAGAACAGAAGAGAAGATCTGGATTTACTGTGTTTAGTGAGCAAAGTGTTTTACAATGTCATACAGAAGGTTTACTCTCAGAAGGGGAAGTCTTCCTCCTCCTCCTCTTCCTCACCCTCCTCCTCCTCTTGTAGAAGAGAAAAACAGCCCAAGTTCAACCTCTTTTGGCCAGATCTTTTCAGAGGCCCATATTTTGGTGCGTCCAGTCAATTCAACGGTAAAGTTTGGTGTTTGTGCCGCTCGCTGTGCAGCGAAATATTTCCAAAATTATTATATTCGAAGCCAGCTGGCAAACACGGTCTCTTTCTCTCTCTCTTTTCATTCGCTCCATCTGTTTTTCCTACTTTCCCTCTCTCTGTGGCTCTTTCTCGCTCTTCCTTTTTCTTTTTTTGTTTTGCTCTCCCTCTTACTCTCTTTGCCTCCCTTTCTTCACCTCTCTCTCCATCTCTGCCTCCATTTCTCTTTGTCCTCTATACCTGTTCTTCCTAATTCTTTCCTTCCATCTCTCTTTCTCCCTCTCTGTCTTTTTCTGACTCTTTTGTTTGTCTCTATTTCGCACTCTTCTCATACTCTTTCCATCCCTGTCTCCTTTTCTCTCTCCTTCTTTCTCACATTATCTATTCGTTCTCCATTTCCTCCTCTCTGTCTCTCTTTTTCTTTCTTTCTTTCTCTATTTTACTCTTTTACCTCCACTTTTCTCTTTCTTCCTCTGTCTCTCCATCCCTCTTTCTCTAAATCTCTAAGTCTTTTTCTCACTCTTTGATTATCTGTTTGTTTCACTCTCTCTTTCTCCCTCTTTTCTTCTCTATCTTTCTCTTTCCTCCCCCCTCTCTCTCTCGCTCTTTGCTCCTCTCTCTCTTTCTCTCTCTTTGCTCCCCTCTCTCTCTCTGTCGCGCTCTCTCTCTCTCTCCCTCTCTCTCTCTCTCTCTTTGCTTCCCTCTCTCTCTCTCTCTCTCTCTCTCTCTCTCTCTCTGGAGTGTATAGTTTGATAGTAAACTTGTGTGTTTTTGTGTTTTTCTGCAGCTGTAACTGATAAGCAGCAGAACGTTGACTGAGGAACGTTTTCTTTTCCAGGATGGAGAGACCACAACTCGTCCTCTGGCCTCTTTTTCTCGGCCTCCTGAGCTTCTCAGGTTAAAGGGGATGAACTTCAATTGAACAAACCTCCTATTAGAGCGAGTGGGCTCTTCTTTCACTTTTTTAGGCTGATTTTAATCTTCTCTCCCTTTTTCTCTTAAGAGTGGCTGGAAGGCAAACGATACACACACACACACACACACACACACACACACACACAAACAGGGTCATGTATGGACCGTTACGGTGCATTAGGCCGCTGTAAAGCGTCAGTAAGCGCTGGAGTTCCAGACTGAAGCCTAAATTATTGATACAGCTTTTACAGGCCTAATAATGACCATGCACTTACTGGAACAGGGCATGAACACATGACACACACACACACACACACACACACACACACACTCACACACTCCTACAGAACACATATACATATACACACGCACACACACACACGCTATAGAAACTGTACTGCATCATCAGAGCTATAGACGTGATTACTCCTTTTAGCTCTGACAGTTGGAATTATAGCCTTTCTGCCCTCTGTAAGTCTCTCTCTCTCTCTCTCTCTCTCTCTCTCTCTCTCTTCAGCCTTTTCCTCCTTCGCTCCCACGCAAATTTTCTGCTCCGGCCTGTAATTTAGTTAACCCACAGCACACTCGCGCACACTCACACACACAGTCCCTGGGGGACGTGGACAGGAAGGCAACTTTCTCAGCCTGTCCTTGGCGTCTGGCGGTGGGGGACGGGTGGATGTAGATGAACAGATTGTGTCATAATGATGACACGGAAGAGTGAAACCTTCCCACAACCCCAGAACAAGGTGCACGGAGCTGAAGTGGGAAAAGGTGTGAGTTTATCTCAGAAATATGGAGGTCTAGTGTTTAGGGACGAAGACCAAGGATCAGAAGGTCATGGGTTCAAAAACCAGACCAGCAGGTCGCTCTGAGGTATCCTTGAGCCACGTACCGTCCCCATCACTGCTCCCCAGGTGCTGAATATGGTGCCCCCTGCTGGACGGTGTGTGTGGGTTAAACACAGAGGATGTTTTCGTTGCTGTTCACGGTGTGTTCACAATGACAGTTAGTCACTTTCACTTTAAACATTACCATCTTCACTGCAGGAACAAACACAAAAACTGTTTTTCTCATAGCAGGTCAGGCCGGTGAGGGTGTGGCCAATAAGAGGCTGTGTATCATCTTGGGTGTGATGTTACTCCTATAAAAGCCCCGCCCACATGGAGGGCAAAACGAAGCTTTGTTGCAATGCCCTCCATTGATTTTTATGAGCATATAATCACCAAAAATTTGGACAGTTGTGATTGGATGCTCTAACCGATGATGCTGGACTTCTACAGAAGAGGAGACGTTAGGTTTATGATGTTGGACGTGTCTCTGTCTCTGAGGAGGGAATGAAAGAATGGACACCGGTGCCCCACACGGCTCTGCAGGGAACATTTCAGCAAAGATGAGCTCCAGTATTTTAACGCTTGTTCTTCTTGTCGTATCTTAACCACATCATTGTGGTTCATTTTATTGGAATGACACAGTGACCTTGACGACAGACGGGCTGCGTCCCAAACCACACACTTATATCTACACTGAAAACACATAGCTGCATGTCCGTCTGATTTCTGGAACATGGGTGTAAAGTTGGCAGTGAAGTGGACGATCTCGTTTAAAAGAAGAAACTCTGGCCGTGTGGGGATGTTACACAGCTTTAGCAGCCGGTCCAGTGTGTTTACAATCATACCCTCGTATCACATACCAAAGGAAATGCCCATAATTAAAGATACCCACCTTGATGATGAAAAGCATGAACAGAAATTTGGGATTAAACGTGATGCTCTTCTCTGGTTTCATTTGAAAGAATGTTCTTCTGCCACTCTTTTCCACCTGTGTTTAGGTAAAGGAGGAGTGCCGTTTCTTGAATGCTCCTCCTGTTCCTCCTCGCTGCGCTAAAGTAGGAGGTCCTGCCCCCAGCCCTCCAGTCCCTCCCCGTTTTCCTAAAGCCCCGCCCTCAAACACCCGCAGTCCAAACCTGTCCTATTACTCCTCAGGCCTGCAAGAGAGGTACGTGCGTGCATGCACACAGATGAAAAGATGGGAATGTGGGACTGATTGAGGTTGTAAGCCTTAAAAAAAATTTTTTCTTTGCTAAATCTGCAAAACTGGAGCAAAAAAGCCCAAAAACACAGTGTTTCAGGTGTTAAAACCCAGGATTTTGATCCCAACTGTCTAATAATTGTTGCTGTAATGAGGATGTAGTTTTGAGATTTGTCCACTAGGTGGCAGTCAACATGCTCACTACTGTAATATTGTTCATGTGTAGTTTTAATTAGAGAATAAAAGTTGTGATTATAAGCTGTAGGTTTTGCTTTGAAATCATTTGAAATCATGTTTGTCCTTCAGCATCATGATGTCTGACTGGTCCCCATGTCTTTCTCAGCTCGGCTCCCCGTAGCGACAGTAGCTCCCCGTCTCCGGACTCCTACTCCTTGTACTGTTACCCCTGCACGTGGGCTGACTGTGTGACCTCTGAGCCCTCTGCGTCGCCCGACCCCAGTCAACCGGCCCAGGCCTGCTGGTCCCACCCCCGCGGAGGCGGAGCCTTCACCTCAAGCGTTCTAAATACGCCCCTCCTCAGCACTGACTCTGCCCACAAGAACTACTCAAGCTGCAACAGGCCCCGCCCACAAGCCCAGAACCGCTTTGCTCCATTTGGCGCCTTGAACCCTTTCGCTAACCCAGGACATGCACACAGCTCCTCTGATTGGCTGGTCACTGGAAGGAACTCGCCCACCCTGATACCTGACCTTGCCAGCTCCGCCCCTCAGGAGCCTCCAGCCAGTCAGGAGTCAGAGGTGAGTCTGGTTGCGCCCACAAAGGGCTCAGAGGAGGAGGCCGCCGCCATTACTCCCTCCTCCGGCCCGGGCATGGTGAGGGGGGCGGAGGGCGGAGTTGCATCGTCATGGCGACCACCCGCGGAGCTCTGCTGGCTCTCGGTCGAGGAGGTGTCGGCCAGTCTCCGGTTCATCGGGCTGTCGGACGACGTGGTCGGCCTGTTCAGTCGAGAGAGGATCGATGGCTCCATTTTCACGCAGCTGACGGAGGAGATACTGTCCGAGGACTTCAGCCTCACCAGACTGCAGGTCAAGAAGATCCTGCAGTTCATCAAGGGCTGGAGGCCCAAGATATGAGCCTTTGTGCATAAGCATAGAGCACATACACACACACACACACACACACACTCACATGCTGTGATTGGACTGTCCACAGATGGCCACACAAGGGACAATACGAGATTCAGCAGTAGCACAAATGTATGTGGGTTGAAATGAAGTGTGTGTGATGTGTGTGCATTAATTGTAGGCAGTTAGTTCAGAATTAGTAGCTAGTGAAAAGGGATTTGGGCATTGATTGATGTTTCGATTTGTAGCTCGTTACTCACAAAGTGCAAACGATGCTTTGTCTTTTGGGCGGCTCTGCGTTGCTTTTTTTTTTTCTTTTCAACATAGTCTACAGCACTTTACCACGGCAGGCTCTGTAATGTGGAAACCGCACTGCAGATTCATACTGGATTAAAATCAACCCCCAAACTTTCAGGTCACACTGTTTAAAAAAAAAACAACCCTCCAGATTCCTACTGGATTAAAATCGACCCCTAGTTATTACTGTCAGGCTGTTAAAACTAATCATACTGGACGAAAAATCATTCCATTGCTGTCAGATTTAATAAACTACGCTGCAGATTCATACTGGATTAAGATCATCCCCCCAGTCTCTCACGTCACACTGTAAACACTACCCTTCAGATTCACACTGGATCTGGACACACTACTCTCAGACTGTATAATCTACACTGCAGATTCATACTGGATTAAAATCAGTGCATAGTTATTACTGTCAGACTGTAAAAACTATTCATGCTGGAATAAAGCTCACTTCATTACTGTCAGATTTATTAAACTACGATGCAGATTCATACTGGATTAAAATCCCTCCCCATTTATTACTGTCAGACTGTAAAATCTACATTGTGGATTCATGCTTAAACCAACACACAGACATTACTCCAATTTCTTTTTACGAATATGTAAAAATTGTGCAGATTCATACTGGAGTAAAAAAACAGAGCATCTGCATTACTGTCAGATTAAATAAACTACCCTGCAGGCTCATACTGGATTTAAATCTCAACCCACGTGTTGCTGGGAGACTATATACTCCACATTGCAAATTCATACTGGATTAGGATCGATCCATAGTTATTACTGTACAATCTAACTGCAGATTCATACGGGATTCCAGTTGCTCCACAGTTAATGTCAGAAAGTAAAAAAAATGTAAAAACTGCACTGCAACTAAACCGTGTGAACATTAATCCACAATTATTGCTGTCAGGCTGTATAATCTACACTGCAGATTCATACTGGATTACGCTCACTTCTAGGCCCGGTACTCAGGCACAGCCGCCCACAGCGCTGAGACTTCGCTCCGTTCATATCAGACTTGATTTTAGATTTGTTTCACGGGTCGAGACGTTTTGATCGAAGCTGGGTTTCGAGGGACGCAGTCCCATAAACTACTGTACGAGCGCGAGAGTCCGAGGAGGTTTAAAATCCACCAGTGTCTGCGTGAGTCTTCTGTGAATGTCTTTTTTTGTTTAAAATGAGAGATTTTATATTTAAATCTAACTAGTTCAGCACAAGGGGCAGCGGTGGCCTAGTGGTTCGGGCGGTGGCCTCACGCTCGGAGGATCGGGGGTTCGAACCCCATCCCAATAGGTTGCCCTGAGGTACCCTTGAGCAAGGTACCGTCCCCGTCCCGCTCCTCCCTGCGATGGGCTGGCGACCTGTCCAGGGTGCGTCCCCCGTCCTCGCCCTGTGTTGGACACCAGCACTCCCCCGCGACCCCGTTTGGGACAAGCGGCAGATAATGGATGGATAGTTCAGCACAGTCTGCAGGGACTAAACCGCATGATCACCAGGGAGCGTCTCAAAACCACGTCTCCCCAGTAAAAACACGGACTAAACAGGGACTAATCTGTTACGGAGCACTATTGGACATGGTTTGACTTTTCTTTGTTGGGGATTTCTGTGGTCAGAGGACGAGCACTGGCCTCGATATTTGGGAGCTGTTCAGCAGGTGCCTTTAAACGACAAAAAGAACAAAGAAGTGATTATTCTCATGTGTTTTAATGAACCTTTTTTTTTTATTTTTACCCAAAATGTGACAACTTTGTACTTCCCTCCTTGGGTCGGCTTTGTGTGTGTGTGTGTGTGTGTGGTGGGGGGTCAGTGTTCAGTAGTGATGCTGATCTTGGTCCTGCTGCAGAACTAAAGGAGTGCTTACAAAAGGACACAAAGCTTTTTTTTGTAGAATCACTGCAGGACCAGCCTACTGAACGAGTTGATGAAAGTCCCATTAAATCAGTAGTCGCCATAGAAACAGCTAAGCAACACTTTTAAGTCTACAGTTATCTATCTTTTAATGTTTCATTTCATTTCAGACATCAATACTCAGAGTTTGCTCGTGTTTCCCTTTAATGTGGAGTCACGTTGGCCGAGACATGCCTGGGGTTTGAAGTTACCTTTAGTTTTAGGCCAAATCTGTGTGTTTTTTTTATTTTTACCTGTATTTTTATATCACCTGGTCTCAGAAACAACAGTAAGTCTCAATCCGATTTTCCACACGAGCTCAAGTTTGGAGAAACAGGTCTGGACATCGTCTGGAGACTTTCAATGTGGGACACGTTCTCTGCTGGAAATACTGTGTGTGGTTTAGGTGAGGGGTAGCACCTGGGAAGGCTGAAATAGAAAGTAGTTATTGGTGATTTTTACCATTATTTTCAATGCAGGTTAAATGCATTTCATAATTTCCACCATGACCCTTGTTTTTGGGGAAAAAGTCTATTTATACCAGGCTAAATGTCGTGTTCTAGACTGCCCATTCACAAGCTCTCTAATGATTAATACTATTAACATCCCCCAATCAGATCATGCCAGAATTGGTTATAAAATACACTACCTGGCCAAAAAAAAAGGGACTTTGTTTCCCCTCCAGATTTTAGGACAGTCCTAGAGTAGTTTTAGCATCTCCATCGTTGTTGTCTTTGCTTGATGAAGGCCAGTAATGTGTCCCTTTTGTATTTTTCCGCAGTAGGTCTCCTGAGATGGTTGTTCAAGAAAGGAGAAGGTGCTCACTGTGCTCACTGTGCTCACTGGGTGCTCAAGTGTTTCTTTCATCAAGTCCCGGTCATTACTTGATTGGCCAGGCCAGGCGGTGGTACGCATCACGATCGGTAGCGTCCCAATTTGTAGAAAAACAGCTTTCGTCTCTCCAGTGAGACATTTTCAACGGTGTCTTCACGCCAACGACCTTCCTCTTCATCCTCGAAAGCTTGTTTTCGCTCCGGTGGCGTGATCACCGTGCCCACTCGCTCGCCCACGCAGCCGGACGTTACAGGGACTTGAAGGGAACCGGGATGCAGGGAAAGATTTGGGTGACTATTGACTTCTAGTGTTAGTCTCTTAGCATCACTTCTAAACTAAAGAAGCCAAATTTCGGCTGATGGAACGCATCTGGGGTCAGGGGGATGGAACACCTGGAGGTTTCCCAGAACTAGTCCTTTAACGGAGACCTCATCACGTGGTTTTTGAAGCAGAAACAGGCCGCGGTATATTCTGTTCTGTTGCTTTGTTCAGGACACGTCTGTACGTATGTAAAAAGACCACCGTGGAGAAAAAGTGAGATATGCGAAATGTGCGTCACCCTCACACACACACACTATAATTAAGTGACAGTAATTAAATGCTTACTAACCATCGCTTTTTATGTACAAGGTTGTGTGTGTGTGTAAGTGATGTGTCAAGTGTGTGTCCATAATGAGGGGTTTCGGCAGGAACGTCTCAGTTTTCTCCACTTTGGTGGAAGGGTTGGCCCATCTGCTTCTCCACGTCCTCTGCTGTGGACACACTTGGAATAATATTTAACAGCTTTATTGTTTATTTCATTTCTATTGGAATTTCAGCTCCTGCGCGAGTTTAATCCGTATGGATTAGTCGGAGAAACAAATAAAGAAATCAATAGTGCTCGATCCCTGTTTAACACTGACTCCGCAGCCAAACGAGTGATGGGTTGACGGTCGGGGTGGGAGAAGGAGAGCGCAGGGACGCTACTAACGTGAAGGTACGGGGCAGGGAGTGTAGAAAATGTGGGAAAATGTATATAAAAGTAAAAAAAATGAAAGCAAGGTTGCTTGGTGGTCATCAGGGGCTCTAGCCTTTACTAAAAGGAAAAATAAATGAAATTTGCAAAAATTCACCTGATTTGGAAAAGAAAACGAAAACACCTTTGACCTTTTGAATCTGGTGAAGCAGGTAAAATGAAGCAAAAATATCAAAATGTGTTCTTTCTCCCAGAAAGCTCCATATTCTCAGGCATGAAAGTGGAATGAAATCAGAGCTTTATTTGTGGGCGGAGCAAATCTCACATCTCTGTGCTGCAAGGGCGACCCTGTGAAATGTGATGAGGTCGCGTTTGCATGGCTTTGCAGAGCTTTTTCGTTTTTAAAGGAAAACACAGGAACTGGAGTTCCGTCTCGATAATACTGAGTATTACCAGTAGGTGTGTGTGTGTGTGTGTGTGTGTGTGTGTGTGTGTGTGTGTGTGTGTGTGTGCGTGTGTGTGTGTGCGCGCGCGTTTTCAGCTCATGAATTTGGGCAGGTTAGCTTAATTAGCATAATTTCAGATATCCCACCTCTCCTGGAAGTTCTTAGAATCAAGCATGTTGTTAACGATTCCTGCAAATTACACGTGCAGCAGGGGGCCGCTATTTAAAACGCCCGGGGAACAGTGATGGGGACGGTTCCATGCTCGAGAGTACCTCAAGGCAACCTACTGGTCCAGGATTCAAACCCACGAACTTCCAATCCTGGGGCTTCGTCCTTAACCGCTACTAGGGCGCTAGTACACCGGAGTACTAGGGCGCTAGGAGTGACGGGGTGAAAGTGAAAGTGACAACCCTTGTCATTGCGAGGTCACAGCACTGCACACCATGAACCACAACAAAATTGGACCTCTGCTTTTAACACATGCACACAAACACTGTGCAGCAGTGGGCAGCTATTGAAAGCGCCCGGGGAGCAGTGACGGGGACGGTACCTTGCTCAGGGGTACCTCAGGGCAACCTACTTGGGAGGGAATCGAACCCACAATCTTCCGATGCGGGGCAACTCCCTCACCACTAGGCCACCGCTGCCCCATTATTTGACATCTCCCAAAAATGGGTTTTTGCAGGATGGGACGGCAGGACGTGCGTGTTCACTGTGGACAGTTTTCTTTGTGTTAATGTGAACCTCTTTGCTCCCAAAGCTTCCGTACACAGAAACAGAGTCCAGGTCCAGTTTGGTTTATTTGAAAGAAGCCGGGACGCTGAAGAAAAGCTATATATATATATATATTTTAACTAATTTACAGCCATTCATGAAAAGGCTGCACAGACGAAAAAAAAAAAAAAAAATGATACAAGTCAAGGTCTTTGGTAAAAGGCACATTTTGGTTAAAGGTAGCGGCCTGAAATATTGCACATAATTCAAACAAATTAGCAGCGGCTGCTCTAAAACGGTCAGCAGGTTCCATTAACACGTTAACGGACGTCAGGATGATCATCTTCAAGGCGAGAAAAAGGCAATGAGCACTTTAAAAGGCATTAATAAATAGTGTCTAGTTACAGCGCGTGTTCATAAACCAAACCCAAGCCTCATGGCCGACAGTACGGGGCTCCTCCTCCTCAAGCTGGCGTGGGCAGAACTTTGTTCACTTGTGGAACTTCTTGCTGGGATCCTTGGCAAAGTCCAGGAGGAGCTGGCAGGGGGTGAAAGGACTTCCATAGGCCTCCTCGTACCGTCTCATCTTCTGGACCAGTTTATCAGCTCCGAAGGAGTCCAAGAAGCGGAACGGGCCTACGAGAAGCAAACCAGCTTTAGAAAGTTTTTGACTCTTTGAAACAATCTGGATATTTGTCAAATTAATATGGAAATAAAAATGAAAAATTATTTAAATTATTTATTTGGCCAACCGTACTGGTTTTCTGGAAAAACAAAAAATAAATAATAAACACGGATTCTTTGGCCTATGATACAGAGCTGATATAAGCTTTATAAAAAAACAACAACAAATGAACAAAAAAAGAAAAAAAATATAGATATATTTATATATATATAAGCTTTAGAAAGTTTTTAGAAAAAAAAAACACATTGATTCTTTGAGCTACAAATATATAAACTAACATATATAAGCTTTAGATAGTAATCTGGGGGGAAAAAAAAACATTTTTTGTACGGATCGCATTCTCAAAAAAAAAAAAAAACAACCCTTTTTGATTCTTTGGCAATTTTGCCATGTTTATTATGACCAGTAGCTTTTTTTTTACCGAGTAAAGATCTTAAAGAAACACGGCTCGAGCTCCGCTCCAGACCTTCATCCGGTTGATGAACAGACGAGTCTTTCCTGGAGCCACTTTCAGCAGAACCGCAGTTAAACAGTGAACCAGTTCAACCTCCTGCAGCCAAATCCACTTCCTGGAGTCCAGGCTTGCGTCCCTGATGAGGTTTATTTCAGCCAGACCGTTCACTCCAACTGCTTTAGATCCCAAAAGGGGGAAGACCAGGACGACTCCAAGTTCTAAATTCTTGACTTCATGGCCTTTTTATGGACGCACACTTTTGTCCATGCCGAAAAGTGTCCACGTTTTATAAATGGAGTCTGACGTCTCATTCCAATCGAACGAGCAATAATCTAAATGTGATCTTTTATTATAAAATCCTTTAATAAAAAAAAAAGTATTGAAATGATAAACATGCATATAGAATCGGATTATTGGGAACTTTCCTGCTCCTGTTTTTGTTTGGATAATTATCCAAAATGGGACAGTTTTTGGGAAACTATTATCCTGTTCTTCATCATGAAAATGAGGTTCTAGCATGACGGGGAGAACGGCATGTTTCATTTCAAGAGTGTGTGTGTGTGTGTGTGTGTGTGTGTGTGTGTGGGGTCACCTCCAAGGCAAGGAGGGAAGCCCAGTCCAAACACGGCTCCGATGTCTCCCTGCACGGGATCAGCAAGGACGCCCTCCTGGAGACACAGGACGGCCTCGTTCATGAAGCGGCTCACCAGCCGATACTGAACGTCCTCGTCTCCGGACCTGCGGAGACAACAGACCAATAACATTCAGGCTTCATGACTTGCTGGTATCAGATACAACATCAGCACATCCAGCAGAGATTACTACACGGTTTGAGAGTCCCCTGCTGTCCTTGTCCCTCCAACCAGGACCGATTGACAGTAAGCAGTGAGACACTCAGTCTCGCATCAAATAAAGATGCGGCTTGGGCTGAGAAACGAACGGCTTTTCAGGTCCACATTGGTTGGATATCTGGACCTGGGCCGGTCCCGAGTCAGAACGCGTGAACTCCTAATTGTTTGTTGCGATGTTCTGCAATGCAGCTCTTACACAGCAGGGGGCGCTGACAGTTTAAAGGCCTTCAGAATGTCCTCAGCTCCAGAGTTCACCCGCTTGTCTTTCTTCTTCAACCCATAAATGTAGCAGCCCTTACCAGACTTGCGACCTGTGGAGGGAAAACACACACGGTTTCAAGCCCGAAATAGAAAACCTACAGCTCAGTTTCGGTAGAAGAAAGTAAATCTCATCTAAACTTCAATAACAATCATGTCTTCCTACCCTTGAAGCCTTTCTGCTCCATCATCTTCAGCACCTCCATGTTCCCGCCCGCAAACCGAGAACCTAACGTCTTCCCCAGATCCTCCGCCACGTGAGTCACCACGTCCAGGCCCACCTCATCAATCAGTGTGGCTATACCCACAGGGAAGCCGAAACGAGTCGTCAAGGAGTCCAACTTCTTAAGCCCCACCCCTTCCTGTGGGAACGGCCAATGGGATTTTTTTAAAGGTTTTAAAGGGCGCGTCTTTGTTGTAATTAAACCTTTAACCTCAGTTTCTTGATATTGAGTTTTTAAAAGCTTTACTTTTTAAACTGCCTTCGTATTTGACCTCCATCACCTTGAAAGGGGTTTCTAAAGAAAACCGTCATGAAGGAATGAAAAGAGACAAAATTAATGAGCACACCTTTCATTTCAATTTCAACAGATTCAGGTATGATATTCTCCACCTATTATTATTTCAGTTCAGAGCAGAGACGAGGAGGATATCATGAAAATTGGGAAATGAAATGGAAACTGAAGATGGAGCTGCCAGGAAAGAGGGGAAGAGGAAGGACAAAGAGGTGGTTTATGAACGTGGGGAGAGAGGACATGCAGGGGGACAGTGGGAAAAGGAGACAGATGATCTGCTGTGGCAACACCTAATGTGAGGAAGAGGAGGAGGAGGAGGAGGAGGAGCAGAAGAAGAAGAAGAAGAAGAAGAAGAAGAGCTGTCTATCTCCCCCAGCAGGGAGGGTCTTCATTTCCACCAAATCTAATAATCCGAGTTAAAGTCACTGACCTGCAGCGCTCGGAGCGCCTCTGCCAGAGTCGGGGCCAGACAACGCGTGGTGTAAAACCCTGGACCGTCCTTTAGAGAGAGAGAGAGAGACAGAGAGAGAGACAGAGAGAGAGAGAGAGAGAGAGAGAGAGACAGAGACAGAGACAGAGAGAGAGAGAAAGAGAGAGAGAGAGAGAGAGAGAGAGAGAGAGAGAGAGAGAGAGAGAGAGGGGAAAGAATATTGGAATATTGTGATGTTATTTTTCACGATAATGATATTGCTATATTGTCCAGATCTCTCTCACACTCACACTCACACTCACACACACACTCACACACACACTCACACACACACACATACACACACACACACACACACTTCTTACCTTTACAACGATGATGACTTTGCCCTGTTTGAGCCCCAGAGACACGGCCGAGGCTGTGGTGTCTTTAGAGGTTTTTTCTGAGATGATGATCTCCAGCAACTGCATCTTATCCACCGGAGAGAAATAGTGCATCCCAATGACCTGTGAACACACACACACACACACACACACACACACACACACACACTCTTATTCTGAGATCCTGGGGTTCAAAACATGTATACCTACAGATTAAGTACATACATACCAAGTGAAACGCACGCACGCACACACACGCACACACACGCACACACACGCACACACACACACACACACACACCCCCCTCACCTTCTCAGGTCTTTTGCTGGCAGCTGCGATGTCTCTGATGGGCAGAGCTGATGTATTGGTAGCAAAGATACAGTGGGGCGGAGTCACCTGCACACAGTAAACAGTCCTCACAGTCAGTCACTATTACACACACACACACACACACACACACACACACACACTCACCGCCTCCACTTCCTTCAGCACTTTGTGTTTGATTGACAGGTTCTCAAACACCGCCTCTATCACCATGTCCACCGTCTGGAACGAGCTGTAGTCCAGCTGCGGGGACAGATAGGACAGAGAGTCCCTCTCAAACTCCGTTATGCTCTTCTTCTTCAAATTACTGGTTAACCTGAGAGAGAGAGAGAGAGAGAGAGAGAAAAAGAAAAATGAGAAACAGAGGCAAAGGAAGAAAAAAGAGAAAAGAAGGAAAAAGATGAAAAGAGACAGGGGGGAAGAGAGAATAAGAAATGAAAAATGAAATTCTAATTGACCGAGAAAGGAAAGGCGAGAGAGAGAGAGAGAGAAAGAAAAAGTGAGAGAACAATGGAGAGGGGACAAGAGAAGAAAGAAAAAAAGAAAAGAAGAAGAGATGCAGGCAGGGAGAGAGCGAGAGGGTGCGATATACACAGATGATAATGTCGGCAGAGTTGGAAGAAAACCTTGTATCTCCAAAGAGTCAACTTGACAGGAGAATGAAAAAACCTTCAAAACTTTAAATACAAGAAAAGTCTCTGGACTGATTCTGTCTGTTTATTGGAGTAAAACATTTACAAAGAGCAGCTGAAAATTATGATGTAAAATTGTATTAAAAAGGAAAAAAAAAAATTATATATATATATATATATATATACACACATACATACACACACACACAAACATGTATGTATATATACCATCTGCTGTGTAACTGATCGGTTTGACTGCCCTCTGGTGGCGCTCTCAAGTCATTACAGCTAATTCCTAGTTACTCCCTCTAGTGGCTAAAACTGTGAACAGCAGGTGTTGTGTGTAAAACAAGATCGCCATGTCTTTGTGTGTGTGTGTGTGTGTGTGTGTGTGTGTGTGTGTGTGTGTCTCACCCCTTGTAGATCTGCTCTTGTCCTCTGGCCAGTCCCTCAGATGTCGTATCCTTCAAGATGGTGGACACACCCTTATCCATGGTTACCTGGGCGACTCCCGCTCCCATTAGCCCCGCCCCCAGGATCGCCACGGTCCTGTTCAATCACAAACAGAGACAGTTGTTGCTTTTAATGAAGACCTGCCAAAGCGTCCCATGTCCCGCCCTGTGGACTGTGAGAACTATTTCATTTTATTCCCCTGTTGGGGCAGTGCAGGCCTAGTGTTTAGGGACTAGGGTCCAGGATCAGAAGGTTGTGGGTTTGAGTCCTGGACCAGTAGGTTGCCCTGAGGTTCCCTTAGGTTGCAAGGTAGTGTCCCCATCACTGCTCCCCAGGTGCTGGATAAGGCTGTTCCCTGCTGGATGGTGTGTGTGGGTTAAATACAGAGGATGGATTTAGTTGGGGTTCACTGTGCGCTGTGTTCACAGTGGCAGTCACTTTCACTTTCATGTTCTCCAGAGGCCCCCGACATTAAAACAAACGCAACCCAACCGAAAAATGACTTTTTGGGCTGCGATGATAAAATGACATCCCGTATCAGCTAAACCTGAACACCCCCAGCCGTCTTGCACACCTAATTTAATGAATTAATTATGAAATAATCCTTTAATTAATTAATTTGGTAAATGATGGAGTTCCTCCCTGGCTGCGTCAGGTGTGTCAGAGAAGGAAAAATGTATAGAATCCTGTCCCTGGACAAGGACCCTCAGGACAATAATTATATATTAAAAAAAAAAAAAAATCAATTAATAACGTGCAGGCCATCAGTGTCTCCTTACTTCACTTCTCTCTCTGGTTTGCCGAAGTTGTTCTTCTTGCAGGCCACCTGACCCTGATACAGGCCGATAAGAGCCCTGGACTCGGAGGTCATGGCCAGCTTGCCGAAGCTCTGGAAAACAAAGAATAAACTATAAGAGCAGAAGAAGATGGAAATCATGAGATTTTAGCGCTGTTCAAAACCCCTGAGCCTCATTTATTCATATTTCCCTTCCAGAATTCTTGTATGTTTCATCTTGTTGAGGGACAGTTCTCCAGATCTTCCTGAAGGACAGTGTTGTTGTCTCTCATGTTCAGTCCAGTCTCTGGACCTGAGCAGTTCTCCAGATCTTCCTGAAGGACAGCGTTGTTGTCTCTCATGTTCAGTCCAGTCTCTGTACCTGAGCAGTTCTCCAGATCTTCCTGAAGGACAGTGTTGTCTCTCATTTTCAGTCCAGTCTCTGTACCTGAGCAGTTCTCCAGATCTTCCTGAAGGACAGTGTTGTTGTCTCTCATGTTCAGTCCAGTCTCTGTACCTGAGCAGTTTGATAGTTCTGTGTTGGTTAATCCACACAGTGATCTACGTCTGAACCTTCAAGCAGAACAAAGCGTCATGAAGCAGTGAAGAAACGGGTGCAGATGATTCCAGATGATTAGGGGATTCGTTTACTGCTGATGCTGAATGCTGAGTAGGTGGAACTGCTTTATCTAGAACCTTGTATCTTTGCAGCCACACTAAAACATTTGTTCTTCCATCGTATCATATAGTATTTGTGCACAATATACAGAACAATATAAATATAATAATACAATAATACATTATAAATACAGTACTGTGTGTGTGTGTGTGTGTGTGTGTGTGTGAGTGAGAGATACTGACCTGAGATTCCACCTGGTATCCTTCAGCAGAACCCTTCTCTATGCCTGTCTGCACACACTGCCACACACACACACACACACACACACCCCACATTACAAGATGTGGTTCTTCTAGATCTGCCAGACTGTCACATGATGGAGCTTTAATCGCTGATGTGAAGATGTGTATCCGTGTGAAAGTGAAAGTGACTATCTGCCAAAACAAAGACGTCTCCGTCCCTGGGGAAGCGGGACGCTCCAGAAGTTGGAGTGAATGATGTAAACAAACAGGTTTGTTAAACTGGTTCATCTGGACTGATCTCTTCTCTTTAAGTAAAGAAATGGGCTGCTGTAAAGTTTACAGTATATTTTACAATCCTGCATTTAGCATCACAGTTCATTTAACTACTCTTTACTGTATAGTCAGTCAGTCATTTTCTGGGCCGCTTGTCCTAATCAGGGTCGCGGGGGGGTGCTGGAGTCCATCCCAGCTCACACAGGGTGAAGGACGGGGACACACCCTGGACAGGCCTCCAGCCCATCGCATGCTTTACTGAATATTTACCACGATATATTTAACTTTACTGTTTACTACAGAACTTTAGTTTACTGTTTAATAACGAACTATATATTGTACCGTAGATACGGATGTATATTTAACTATTTACTGTATATTTGATTATATATTTAACTTTACAGCTTGGGGTATATGTGACATACGGTACAGTAACTGTGCAGCTTCCTGCACGCTGATCTGGCCTTTTTAAACAGTGTGAAGCAGCGGCTGGACTTTCTTGGGATCAGCTGCGTTAACGTGGTGATGAAAGTCCTCGACGGAAGATGAGCGGCGTCTCTGAGCTGGGTTTGGAGGATTCCTCTACAAAGTCTTCTAGAAATGAAGCCCACTGGACCACAGCTGAGCTTTGGGGACGCAACAGGTGTGTGTGTGTGTGTGTGTGTGTGTGTGTACCTCGATGATTTTGAGCGGCGCTGGGTAAAGGCCTTTGGTTAGACTCATCACCCTCTGGGTGGCTTTGTTGTAGATCTGTTTCCTCACAAATGCGATTCCCATTACTGCATCCTGCAGCTCTACACACACACACACACACACAGTGAGTGTCATTTGATGTTCAGTGTGCCTGAGAGCAAGTGTGTGTGTGTGTGTGTGTGTGTGTGTGTGTGTGTGTGTGTTACTCTGCATTAGTCTTTTCTTCTTCTCCACACTGACTTTCTTGTTGGCAAGACCTTTAGCCACGTCCACAGCCACCTCCTCCAGATAGTCTATAGTTGTGCTCTCAGCGTTCTTCTGTCCAGGTCCTGTACGAGAGAGAGAGAAAGAGAGAGAGAGAGAAATAGATGAAGAAAAATAGAGAGAGTAGGAAAGTGAAAGAAACAGACAAAAGCAAGGAAAGAGAGAGGAGAAATGCAGAGAAATGAGGAAAGAGAGTAAGAGAAACAGAGAGGAGGCAGGAAAGAGGGAGAGGGAGAGGGAGAGGGAGAGAGAGAGAGAGAGAGAGAGAGAGATAAGGAGACAGAGCCAAAGGACCGCTAACTTAGTTACCACGGCAACATCCCCAACTACATTGCTAATAAATTATTGAGATCAGTAAGCACCCAAATCTGGTTCATTATGGGGTGGTGTGTGTGTGTGTGTGTGTGTGTGTGTGTGTCTTGGGGGGTCTAAATTCCTGAAGGATTTACCCAGTGGGTCGATCAGCTGGTGAATTAAGCCCATCTTCTTCGCTGTTTCTGCTCGAAAGTTCCTTCCAGTCAACATCATGTCGAAGGACATAGGAAGCCCCAGCTGGACACCAGAACAAACACCTTCAATCCCAGTGACCAAACCAAACTTCAGGGCTGAAAGCTGTGAATTAGCATGAACTGGGCAGAAAATCCAACCCAAACCAGTTTGCCGTAATTTACTAAATGAATCACAGCGCTGCAATCATCCATTCCTACACGAACAGTGACGCCACCTGGAGAAACGACGGGAAACGCGGCTCATATTCTCACTGTTTACCTCCTGCTGTTAACCCTTTCTGCTGAGCCCAAAGCACGGCTGAATAACAGCAGCACTTTAGTTGCAATTTAAAGATTTTTTTTATTAATAATAATAATAATAATAATGAACTTTATTATAGTGCAAGTTCCCTCTCGGAGAGGGGAAACGTCAAAAGGCTTTAAAATTAGTGCAACTGCACCATCTTCACCAAGTTCCTCTGAATACACTCATCTGGGCAGCGTCCCGAATCCAGACATGACCTGAATTCAACACGCCTGCAGGAAGCGGACAGAAACACAAAACTGAGTCTGAACACTGTGAAGTTTCACCATCTTGGGGAGTCTCTGGGTTCCTCCGGCTCCTGGCAGCAGACCCAGCATCACCTCCGGAGTCCCGAGGACGGTTTTCTTACTGCTTGTGGCGAGACGGTAGTGACAGGAGACCGCCAGCTGAAACAGAGACGCAGAGAAAGCACTTAAAGGACAGGTAATATGAAATATGAAATATGAAAAATGAAAAAAAAAAAAAGATATGAAGCATATGAGAGTCTTCATCTTCTTTTGGCTGACCACCCGTCTCCATATCTTCCCGTCTTCTGCATCTTCCTCTTTCACACCTGCACGTCCTCTCTCACCACATCCGTAAACCTCCTCTTTGTCCTTCCTCTTCTCTTCTTTCCTGCATCCTCAACATCCTTCTCCTGATATACACTGCCACTCGTCTACACACTCATCCACCCTCTGATCCATCCATCTATTCATCTCTGCATCCGTTCACCCATCTATTCAATCAGTCATCCGTCCATTCAGCCATCTACTCAATGAGCCATTCAACTACACAGCCACCCATTCAGCCAATCATCCACCAATCCACCATCCTTCTGTCCACCCGAGCGAATATTCCATCCGTCCATCCGACCGAATTCCCTTCCATCCACAGTTCATCTAATTCAGCCAAAATCTATCCATCCAACCACAAATTCCTGCAATAATTTTACCCACCTGTTTATCCTGTCTCCCATCCATCCATCCATAAATATGTCTGTTCATATGTGTCATTCATTCAACTATTCAGCCATCCATCCATCCATCCATCCATCCATCCTCTCTTCCCTCTGTCGGTCCACCCTCTCCTGTTCTTGTCCATCGTGGTCTTACCTCCAGGCCGGCACCCAAGCAGGACCCATTAATGGCTGCCACGATGGGGATGGGCGATTTCTCGACCTTCTCGAGCATCCTCTGTCCTTCCTGTGAGAGCGCGCTCACTTCCTGTGCACTCGTGCAGGCCTTGATCATGCTGAGAGAGAGAAATCCAAGAAAACATCAGATTAGATTCTCGTCTGTGAAAGGTTTTTATTGCAACTTACAATCTGAATCATCGATTCCATGCATGGTATTTTATCAAGTCTGTATAAGGTGGAAGAGCTTTAGCTTCCAGAAGAATCCGCCAGTCCCTCAAGAGTGAAGGACGCCGTGTGTTTGGAAACTATGAAACACTCAGTATATTATGATTGCATGTATAAAATATACTTCAATTATAAAACAAGAGGATCCAGTACATCGCACTGGATAACATCCTCCACCAAATGATGCAAATGTAATAATTGCATAAAGATGCGACCATCGTCGAGCACCGTCGATTATAACGAAAGCTCACGGTCGGGTTATTACGGTCCCAGCAGAGTGGTTTCTAAAGGCTCCCCGCTTTAACACGGAACTGAGGTGGGGTCTCAGCCAATCAGATTTGAGACGTGACGGCATGCGGTTCGTACCTGATGTCGGCTCCTGCGATGAAGCAGCCGGGTTTGGTGGAGATGATGACGGCGCCCTTTACCGCTCTGTTCCCCCAAATCTCACTCAACACCTCCGCCATTTCAGCCTGCATCTGCTTCGACAGGGTGTTCACCTGCACTTACACACACACACACACACACACTCAACCAAACTACCACTTCAATACATCCCATTAGAGCTGGACATCCAACTCCTCAGAGAAGCATGAAGACCAGGGCTGAACATCTACAGGCTAATTAAAGTGACGAGAATTCATTAGTGGCTGAATTACTTAATTACCAACGAATATTAAAACCCTCCGTCTCTGAAAAACGAAACGAAAAAGGAGACTTTTTAAATCGCAGGTGATGTTTAAATGAGAGAAACTGCAGGAGAACTGCAAAGGAGTCATATGTAGAACATCGGACGATGTTTTTCGAACCAAAAACTGTTTTTTTGTGGGTTGGGGGAGGGGTTAGTGTATATGCATGATATATTATAAATGATGATATATAGATTTAAGCATCATATTTCATAATATTTCTAATATAATGTAAATATCATCATCATTATTAGAATTTAATACATTGCAATGTAACAATTTAAACAAATTAAACAATAAAATAAAAAAAAATAATACAAATGTCATAAAATAAAATATCCCTTAAAATAAAACTAATACATTTTAATGTAACAGATGATTCAAATAAAATAAATACAATATATTTTAATGTAACAATGGAACGCAAGAATGGAATAAAATAAAATAAAATTAAATTAAATTAAAATATTGGATGACTGCCAGGATGGTGTGATAAAGATTCAGACCTTGGCGATCGGATCGTTGATCCTGATAACGGCCACGTCATCTTTAATCTCGTAGCTGACATGGGTTCGAGCTGGAGAAGAAAACACAGGAATCTGTATATTAGTAAGTACATTTTTATAAATCTGAACGTTTAATAACACGAAACAGTTGCTATAACAAGGTTTCCATGGTTACCTAAGAGCGCTGCCGAAGAGGAAAGGCTACGGTGTCCGTTTACTGAAAGCAAAAAAGAATGAAAATCATGTCGTCATCACTTTAAAATGGTTAACTTTTCTGTGATGTCACAAATACGCCGTCTTGTAAAAGCACTTCAGCCAATCAGAACAGAGTTCATTTTCATATGATTAGCCTTAAAGGCACAGTCACAGCCTGTTCAATGCTGGAGGACAAACAGAGGCTGGAAACTGGCACAAAAAACATCATGTTTATTTTAAACTAATGCATTTATAAGGAGACGGACCTTCGGTGAAAGTGAAAGAACAGATCGTGCGGAACAGAAACGCTGACCCACAGAGTCCAGTTACAGTTGACCTTCGCTCGGTTTCTCCTCCATCTCACACACACACACACACACACACACACACACACACACCTTTCCCTTTCTGGCTGCAGGAACTGGACAGCGTTGCAACAGTAAACTCAACACAGAAACAAGCAAAGAACAGCATGTGCCCTTCTGCACGTCATACAGGATTAATTAGATCAAAGTTGAGACTTGGCCAGTAATAATGTCCCTCAGCTCTTAACTGAAGGGTTTGAGATATCTGGCTAAATTGAGACCGGTATAGAATATAGAATTTAGTACAGCACAGTCTGTGACCAGGATAGTGTAATATAGTGAAGTGTAGTACAGAACAGGGTAGTACAGAACAGTAATGCAGCATATATAACACAGTAAAGTGCAGTATAGTGCAGAAAAGTGCAGTATGGTGCAGTATAGTGCAGAAAAGTGCAGTATGGTGCAGTATGGTGCAGAACGCACTCTATCCATGCAGTTTAAACCAATCTGCACGAGTTACACAAACAGATAAACAAGTAAACACACAGGACTGGAGATGCTGAGCAGCTCAGTTAATGTGCACTGAAATGCAGCAATAGGAAACCGGTCAAAAACCAAGCGCGCGCGCACGTACACACACTGTAATGTGGTTCACAGAAGTGGGTGAAAGGTGAACAGGTCGAATAAGGTCCCTGATTGATTGATTTATTATTATGATTATGATTATGATTATTATTTTATTTTGCATTTAACTAAAGACGCATATCCAGCACGCACGCGCATTCACGCACTCACTCACTCACGCGCACCCACCAGGAGAGCGGCCGACCCCGCGCGCTGCACATCTCAGCCAAGCGCCCACTGCTCGCGCGCCCGCCATCACTTCATGAACTGAAGATATCAAAACACCCGCTAGCACGCCCACCGAGAGGCATAATAAAAGTCTTCTTAAGAATGTATCTTAATAAACATTTGAACTCTCAGCCTGAGCTAAAGACATTTTTGACAAACGGTTTCTTTTTAAACACAGTAAATAAAAACAGACAATGAATACATTTCGTCAAATGTTTTTTATGTCTATTAAAGCATTTTAAAAATATAAACAAAAGGCAAGTTCAACGAACTTTAAAACACTGAACCTCTGCTATATGAATTTTTAGGGAAACATTTTTTTGGCAAATCTAAAATGTTTTAATGTTTATTCAAAACACATAAACACGTAAACAAGTGCGATTTACGCAGTGAAGTTGTAATGTTTATTAATATATTTAAAATAAAAACTGAAAATATTTAAACAAAAATTAAATAATTAACCGTTTCTAAAACGTACTTGTTTGTGCGTTGATTTAAAATTGTTTCAGTCATTTTTTTTTTTTTAAGTCTTAGATTTTTGGTCAGGCAGATTCCTGGCCTCCCGAAAGCGGGGTCCTGCGAAATGGGAGGTTTTTTGTATAGTGGTTTGTCATCTTGGGTCAGAAAGGCAGGAGTGACTTCGATCCCGGTTTAAAGCTGAACATACTCAGGTAGGTCACAAATTAAACACATTTTACACTTTAAGCTTCATTTGCTGCACTAAGCAGCACGCAGCCTGCTGCACATGCGCAGTCCGGCGAGCTGCACTGTCATTTGTGTGATTATAATTGTGTTAATGCGGCTTAAAACGCTTTTGATTAATTTTTTTGTGTGTTTTAACTGTGCTACACACTTAAAAAAATATCAGAGCCTGGCGGTGAGGTGTAGTTATATCTGCCCTATCAGCTGGGGCAGCCGGCTTGGGAAGTAGGTGAAAGGTCATGGGACTTTTATCTGGGGAAGATAATCAAGTTAAATGACAAAAGTGGCTTTAAAAGCATTTAACAGCACATATCGACTTAAAGATGCAACACTTAAACAACATAAAAAACATAAAAGTGAATGGAGGTGAATCTGTAAATAAAATAATTTATATGTAAATAAATTATATGTAAAGAAAAATTATATTTTTGTGGAAAACTTACAAGTAGTTTTAGTTTTAAACATGCAAATCCTTTGCCATATATGGAAAATATGGGGTTACGGTGGGTGTAAATGCAGTATTGGTGCTCGTAGTGTGACGGTTGTGGGTTCGAGTCCCAGCCTGGATCCTGATTCTATGTGGACTCTGGCACGGACCTGGAGCTGTGATTGGTCAAGTGAAAGTGAAAGTGACTGCACTCCAACGAAACAGCCTCTGCTCTTCTGTGGGGGGTTGGGGGCTATTTAAAGCACCGGGGGAGCAATGATTGGGATGGTACATTGGGTACCTCTGGGCAATTTACTGGTGTGAGATTTGAACCTTTTGCAATGTTAGTGCTGTATATATTATACTGCACCTGTCTGTTGTCAGTAATGTCTGTAAGTTGTGTGCATTTGGTCTGTAATCATTAAAAAGTCACCAAAATTCACATTTCTGGTGTTTATTAACAATCTTGGCATCAAAATCTGAGTCTAAAGGAGTAACAGACACCAGGTCCAGCTCTCTGGACATCACAGCGTCCTCTGTGGCCCTCGCTGATCAGGATGTCACTTTTTTTTTTCTCTTTAGGCTGAATTAAAAGGATGGCGTCTATGCTGATGAACTCCCTGAGGAGCTGGCCAGCGAGCTCCTCCCGAGCCCTGCGGATCGGTAAGCAGGTTATTTTATCTGGACATGCTGACCCCAGATCAACTCTTCAGCCTGCTTCTGGTGTCCACTGTTATCAATCATAAAAATCCTCTCGGGCCAAAATGGTAGCTACTTTTAGAAGAACCAGGAAGCTGAGCTGAACTGTGGGGGATTCAGGGAGGGATGTGGATTTAAGGTGGAATTAAAAAGGTCAATATTCAGAGGATTGTCTTTCTGAAGTATGTGTGTCAATACCAGCATGATCTGTCTGTCTGTCTGTCTGTAAAAACTCTTCTGTGTTTGTCTCTCAGCAGTGACACGTTCTCTCAGTGCCTCGGCTCCACTGCAGGCGCAAGGTAAAACACACACACACACACACACGCGCGCTCTTGATTGAGCTGGATGTGTAATTATTAGCTTAGTTTGGAGTGATTTCTGAAATGTAAAGACAAAAATTTCTCAGATTTTGTCGTTTAAACCTCTGAACGTTCACCACTCTGCAAATCTCCTGAAGAATTTCATTCGTTGACTTGCCACTTTCCTCGCTGCCTCGCTATCAATCATGTGACTCACTTTTGTTTTGGCTTCCAGCCCAAAGCAAGAAGACTCTGGACAAACCCGGAGTGAAGAACATTGTTTTGGTGGAAGGTGTTCGCACACCGTTCCTGGTGGCTGGCACCACGTAAGTGCACCCCAGACTCTGTGTGTGTGTCTTCATGAGATCATGAAGAATATTGCCGTACAGTCAGAAAAGATATGAAAATTTTATTTATTTTAACAATAACTATGTTGCCCAGCCCTTCCTTGACTGTGTGAACGCCATAAAATACTTGATTTATTTCTTTCACAGATACAATGACCTGATGCCCCATGATCTGGCCAGAAGTGCCCTGCAGTAAGTTCTCAATTTGTTCCCTCTAAACATCAACACTTTCATAGATGAATGCAGCATCTTTAGCATCCCAATTAGTTCCGTCCACTTTTTTATGGCCACAAAACCTTTATAGCAATTTGCATATGATCTTCATAATCTGGTAATAATTAAAAAGCACTTTTTACAGCTGTTGTTCACAAAGCAGCCTTATAGAATCCGGTTTGAGCTCCAGGTGAGCAAGCCGAGGGTGACCGAATCAAAACTCCCTAAAACTGGAGGAAGGAACCTTGGGAGGAACCAAGACTCAAAAGGGGAACCTGTCCTGCTCTGGTCGGCACCAGATAATCAAGAAAGAAAAGAAAGAGAAAGTGCATTTTATAAATGAATAGATTTAGCGATGAGTTACTATAAAAGAGTTTGTTAGAGTCTGTGATTGGGCGTTTAATTAGCCAATCGTGGTTCTGTTTAAGTGGGCGGAGCTTTAGTTAATCTGGGTGGCGGAGCTCCTGCAGATGATCCAGTCTGATGGCGCTGATCTGGAGTTCAGGTGTGGAGAGGAATCTGATGGTGGTTCAATTGAGGAGACGGTCGACTCAGACGGTGGACTAGCTGGAGTTCAGGAAACCCTCACGGTAGTTGATGGACTCGGCTGGGAGACCTTTCAGGAAGTGCATAAGCTGTCCACCGTACCTGTGGAGGACATCATCCATCTCAAAGAGAGAGGAGTTCTGATTGGAACTCGCAGTGTGCAGACTTTGAAATTTGTTTTGGTTTATTTCCCGCTGTGTGTTCCTGCAGTGGTCTGCTGCACAGATGCGGCCTCCCTAAAGACGCAGTGGACTACATCGTCTACGGGACCGTCATCCAGGAGGTGAAGACCAGCAATGTGGCCAGAGAGGTTTGTTCTTCTGCACTGAATCTGAGGGGAACACAGTGAAGTTAAATACTGCGACCACACACACAGAGCCCGGCCCTCTCTGTGTCTGTTTTCAGATAAGGAAACGTGCTTTCGGCCATGTCTAAAGACTGAAGAGCTCTGTGTGGCCGGAGGCGAGGGTGTGATTCAGTTTTGCTAACAATAGTGTGTGTGTGTGTGTGTGTGTGTGTGTGTGTGTGTGTGTGTGTATGTAGGCTGCACTGGGTGCAGGATTCTCAAATAAAACTCCAGCTCACACCGTCACTATGGCCTGCATCTCGTCCAATCAAGCCATGACGACAGGTACCACTTTAACCACTTGTTGCATGCAGTCAAATACTTTATTAAATAGAAAATGGATAATACTAAAATAATGATCAATAATTACTAATAAAATCGGTAATACAATATGATAAAAAGAATATGCTAAATATATTGGTGATCTATTATTATTATAAGCTAATCATTTTTATTATTTTATGGCAATGATTGATTATTTTTCTAAATTAATACTATTGTCAATAATACTGCTAATTTTTGTGTGTGTGTGTGTGTTAGCTGTGGGTCTGATTGCCTCCGGTCAGTGTGATGTGGTCGTAGCGGGCGGAGTCGAGTTCATGTCCGACATCCCGATTCGCCACAGCCGCAAGATGAGGAAGACGATGATGTCCCTGAACAAGGCGAAGACTGTCGGAGCAAGACTGTCTCTACTGGGATCCATCCGCCCCGCTCACCTCGCACCTGAGGTACTACAATACCCACAATGCACCGCACACCTGCAGAATCTAAAGACCCCCCCCCTTCATCAGCAGACCTGTGATTAACGAAAGTAAAAATGATCATTTATACTTCTCTCTCCTCTCTTCTCTCCCCTTCCTTTCTCTCCTCTCCTCTTCTCTACTTTTTTCCCCTTCTTTTCTTCCTTTTCTCTCATCTTGGTTTTCTTTCTTTTCTCTCATTCACCTCTCCCTCTCTCAGCTCCCTGCGGTGGCTGAGTTCTCCACATCGGAGTCGATGGGCCACTCTGCCGATCGGTTGGCGGCTGCGTTCAGTGTGTCCCGTCAGGAGCAGGACTGGTTCGCTCTGCGTTCACACACGTTGGCAAAGAAAGCGCAGGATGAGGGTCTCCTCAGTGACATCGTCAGCATTAAAGTCCCTGGTGCGACACAAGCAGGTCCTCCGAAAGGAGAATCTGCACATCTCTATAGACTTTTATAGACTTTTCATCAGCCTGAAACCGGAAGTGGTTCTGGTCAGTCTGTCCTGTGAGGGACTGGGGTCCTGTCCAGGGTGTGTCTCTGGACAGTGTCCTTATTCGTGACCCTGATCAGGAGAAAGACGGATGGATGGAGTCAGAAATTATCTGTCAAAACACTTTAGGCTTTAATGTTTCAGGTTTATTTTCAGAAGTTGAAAGCCGAGCGGGTCTTCAGCGAGCTGAAAGTTTTTCTTGCTTTCTTTCAGGGAAGGACATCGTATCCAAGGACAACGGTATCCGCCCCAGCACCATGGAGAAGATGGCCAGCCTGAAGCCTGCCTTTATCAAACCGCATGGGACCGTCACTGCTGCCAGCTCCTCCTTCCTGGTCAGTGACCAATCAGAGAACTTTATTTACTGACCCCCAGAGAAGGGGAATCGTTTTTTAATGCGTGTGCGTGTGTTCTAGACTGACGGCGCCTCTGCTGTTCTTATCATGTCGGAAGAGAAGGCTCTCGCTATGGGTTACAAACCAAAAGCTTACCTGAGGTAAAAACACATAACTCCTTATTTTACACAATGATGCACCACACCGACACTGAGGACTCTACACACCGACACTGGGGGCGCTACACACCGACACTGGGGGCGCTACACACCGACACTGGCGGCGCTACACACCGACACTGGCGGCGCTACACACCGACACTGGCGCGGCGCTACACACCGACACTGGCGCGGCGCTACACACCGACACTGGGGGCGCTACACACCGACACTGGGGGCGCTACAGACCGACACTGCCGCGGCGCTACAGACCGACACTGCCGCGGCGCTACAGACCGACACTGGGGACGCTACACACCGACACTGGGGACGCTCCACACCGACACTGCCGCGGCGCTCCACACAGACACTGCCGCGGCGCTACACACCACACTGGGGACGCTACACACCGACACTGGGGGCGCTACACACCGACACTGCCGCGGCGCTACACACCGACACTGGGGACGCTACACACCGACACTGGGGGCGCTACACACCGACACTGCCGCGGCGCTACACACCGACACTGCCGCGGCGCTACACACCGACACTGCCGCGGCGCTACACACCGACACTGAGGACTGTACAGACCGACACTGCCGCGGCGCTACAGACCGACACTGCGCTGCACACCACGACACTGGGCAGCTACACACATGCTGGGGCGCTGCACCGACACTAGAGCGCACACCCGACACTGGGCGCTGCACACCGACACTGGGCGCTGCACACACCGACACTCAGAGCGCTACACCACACCGACACTGAGGACTGTACACACCGACACTGAGGACTGTACACACCGACACTGGGGGCTCTGCACACACCGACACTGGGGGCTCTGCACACACCGACACTGGGGGCTCTGCACACACCGACACTGGGGGCTCTGCACACACCGACACACAGACTGTACACACACCGACACACAAGGACTGTACACACCGACACTGGGGCGCTACACCGACACTGAGGACTGTACACACACGACACTGAGGACTGTACCGGCACTACCCGCGGCGCTTCACCCACCGACACTGAGGACTGTACACACCGACACTGGGGGCGCTGCACACACCGACACTGGGGGCTCTGCACACACCGACACTGAGGACTGTACACACCGACACTGGGTGCTACACGACACTGAGACTGGCACACCGACACTGCCCCGTGGCCTTTACACCCGACACTGAGCGCTACACACAGACACTGGGGCGCTACACTGAACACTGAGAGCTACACACAGACACTGGGGGCGCTACACACAGACACTGGGGACGCTACACACAGACACTGGGGGCGCTGCACACACCGACACTGCGGGCGCTGCACACACCGACACTGGGGGCGCTGCACACACCGACACTGAGGACTCTACACACCGACACTGGGGGCGCTGCACACACCGACACTGGGGGCTCTGCACACACCGACACTGGGGGCTCTGCACACACCGACACTGAGGACTGTACACACCGACACTGGGGCTGTACACACCGACACTGGGGACTGCTACACACCGACACTGGGGGCGCTACACACACCGACACTGAGGACTGTACACACGACACACAAAGGACTGTACACACCACGACACTGCCCGCGGCTACACACACGACACTGGGGCGCTACACTGACACTGGGGCTCTGCACACACCCGACACTGGACTGTACACACGACACTGGGGACTGTACACACGACACTGAGGACGCACACCGACACTGAGACTGTACACACACGACACTGGGAGCTACACACACCGACACTGAGGACTGTACACACCGACACTGAGGACTGTACACACCGACACTGCCGCGGCGCTACACACCGACACTGGGGGCGCTACACACCGACACTGGGGGCGCTACACACCGACACTGGGGGCGCTACACAGACACTGCGGGGGCGCGCACTGGGCTTTTCAGAGGCGCTGCACACGACACTGCCGTGCCGCTACACACCGACACTGGGGGCGCTGCACACACCGACACTGAGGACTCTACACACCGACACTGGGGGCGCTGCACACACCGACACTGGGGGCGCTGCACACCGACACTGGGGGCGCTGCACACCGACACTGGGGCGCTGCACACACACGACACTGGGGCGCTGCACACCATTTCGCTAGAGGCGCTGCCCGACACTATGAGGCGCTGCACACCACCGACACTGAGGACTGTACACACCGACACTGGGGCACTGCACACACCGACACTGGGGGCGCTGCACACCGACACTGGGGGCTCTGCACACACGACACTGAGGATTCTGTACACACCGACACTGAGGACTGTACACACCGACACTGGGGGCGCTACACACACCGACACTGAGGACTGTACACACCGACACTGAGGACTGTACACACCGACACTGCCGCGGCGCTACACACCGACACTGGGGGCGCTACACACACCGACACTGGGAGGCGCTACACACGAACACTGGGGCGCTACACACAGCAGCAGACACTGGGGGCCTTACAGACACTGGGGCGCTGCACACACCGGCCTGCCGTGCCCGCTACACACCCGACACTGGGGCTGCACACACCACGACACCAGAGCGCTGCACACACACGACACTGAGGACTCTACACGACACTGGGGCGCTGCACACACCCGACACTGGGCGCTGCACACCGACACTGAGGCGCTGCACACCCGACACTGCTCGCGGTAGCTGCACACACCGACACTGAGTGCTGCACACCGACACTTGGGCGCTGCACACCATTTCTCTGCGGCGCTGCACACCCGACACTGGGGCGCTGCACACACACCGACCGCTGAGAGGCGCTGCACACACCCGACACTGAGACTCCCGACACAGAGCGCTGCACACACCACGACACTGGGGCGCTGCACACACCACGACACTGGGAGTAGCTGCACACCGACACTAGAGGCGCTGCACACACCGACACAAGGGACTCTACACACCGACACTGGGGGCGCTGCACACACCGACACTGGGCGCACACACCGACACTGGGGGCGCTACACACCGACACTGGGGGCGCTGCACACACAGCGCTGGGGACGCTACACACCGACACTGGGGACTGTACACACCGACACTGGGGGCACTGCACACACCAACACTGAGGGCACTGCACACACCGACACTGGGGCGCTGCACACACACGACACTGAGGGCTCTGCACACACCTGACACTGAGAGACTGTACACACCGACACTGCCGCGGCGCTACACACCGACACTGGGGGCGCTACACCACCGACACTGAGGACTGTACACACCGACACTGAGGACTGTACACACCGACACTGCCGCGGCGCTACACACCGACACTGGGGGCGCTACACACCGACACTGGGGGCGCTACACACCCGACACTGCTGCGGCGCTCACCACCCGACACTGAGGCGCTGCACACACGACACTGGGGGCTGCACCGACACTGAGGCGCTGCACACCGGCACTGGGGCGCTGCACACCGCTGCCCCGCAGCGCACACACACGACACTGCAGTACACCGACACTGGGGCGCTGCACCGACACTGAGCGCTACACACCCGACACTAGAGAGCGCTACGCAACACAGGAGCGCTACACACTAACAGTTCTGCACTGACGCTGACGGCCCTACACACAGAGCTGCAGTGATTTGGAACAGCTGATGTCACAACGCTACACAACCCCTGCTCAGAGTTTGTTGCTGAAGGTGTGATGTTTGTGTTTGTTGCAGGAATTTTGTGTACGTTTCTCAGGACCCTAAAGACGCTGCTGCTGGGGTGAGTGACAGTCTCTCTCTCTCTCCGTCTTCTCTCTCCTCGCTGCCGTTGTGTGTGTTTTTGTGTGTTTGTTGACGGTTCTGGTAAAGAGTCTCTGCACGGTTTTGTTCGTGTTGTGCTCCTTTAAGCGGCGCCTGCTGTTTTTTCTTCGTGGGGTTTCTGGCGTCTCTCTGAGAGGAAACCTGGCTCCTCTCTTCCACATCAGCCCCGTTTTTATTCCTCCGTCTCTTTCAGGAACACTTAGTTACCTTTCGCCCCCAAATCAGAACCATCTGAACGGACAGTTCCATCTTCCCACCCACAGCGGAGAGAAATTAAGGCGTTGAGACAATAAGCGAATAGTGTTTGATTAGAAGATTAAGCTTTTCTTTTCCTTTGTTAAATCAAAGTTCTTCTTAATTTTCCACAGTTTTTTTGAAAATAACCCAAATTAGACCATTTAAGGGACCTTTTTTTTTTTTGGGCATCAAAATTTGTCTTAAGTATTCCAGATGATTGTTACTCGGAAATGACTTTAAACTAATAAATATTATTATTATTATTATTACACTTATCTCGTTTATTTATTTATATATATTTATAATATTAAAACTATTTATTATAAGTGTAGATATGTATGTATTTATATTTATAGATAGATAATTTATTATTATTATTTTTTTATAGCTCTGTACTGGATTCCTCTTTCCTTATGTCTCTATTTTTTTAATATATCTTTTTTTTTTTTTCCTATTCCTTTTCTCTCACTTTCATAAGAGCCCTGTAACACCCAAATTTCCCATTCATGGGATAATAAAAGATTACTCTACTCTCTATTCTAAATGCAGTCGTGTGCAAAAAAAAATCGTGTTGGGCATCCCAGTCATTACACCCTCTAGAGTTACACTTTTTATGTAATTTTTATATCAAATTATCTTTTATTTGTTTATCTTTATTTTTATAGTATTTTTATTTATATATATTATTTTCACAGATTTGTTGTATTTATAATTTTTAATTAAAAATGTCTTTTTATTTATTTAAATATTTTGAGGTTGAATTCAGTACATTCAAGGACGAAATAAACACTGTAATCAATTGAGAATTTTCTTATTTCTGTCTCTGTGTTTTATTTTATTTCTATTTATTTATTTATTTATGTATTTATTTAGATTTGAAATCGTTCTCTGTGTATTTCAGGCCAGCCTACGCCACCCCGAAGGTCCTGGGGAAGAGCGGCCTGACGCTGTCCGACATCGACGTGTTCGAGTTCCACGAGGCTTTCGCAGTGAGTGTGTTCGTGTGTCCCTCAGAGACGCTCAGAGTTGGTTGGGGGGGGGGGAATACTGCAGCACCTCCACCAAAATCCTTGGAACACCTCAGAGAATGGATGGAAGGACATTTGACCCTTTTTGGGAGCCATTCAGCGCCACTGTGTGGCTCAGATCTGAAACTTTAGTGGGGACAGATTAAATTTGCAGATTTTTAATTCCACAAACAAACATTTAATGGTATATTTTCCAAAAAATGGCCTCAGTTGAGCCAACCTAAATGATCATGGTTGATTTTGATATTGTGATGTTTTATTTATTTTTTTTAAATCTGTTTTTATATATTTTTTTTTTTCTTTTCCTTTTACCTCAAGATAAAAGGGGGGTGCAGGGAGGTAAAAAAAAAAGGGCTTTTTCATGGGGGTGTTTACAAAAACATAAAATGAGCGGAGAGATCTACAGCTGGAAGGATGGAAGAGAGGAGCAGTCACTGAATGACTGGGGGGGACATGTCCTGCCTCCCATACAGTGTGTATGTGGGTGTGAGTGGTGCTCCCGGCAGATTCCCTGCCAGAGGAAGTTCAGGACGAGTGTGAAGGACGTGAGTGGATCTTCTGAATGTTTTATTCTTTCTTTTTCAGGGTCAGGTTTTGGCAAACCTGAAGGCCATGGACTCTGACTGGTTCGCTCAGACCTACATGGGCCTGAAAGCAAAGGTGTGTGTGTGTGTGTGTGTGGGTGTTGGTGGGTGGGTGTATATATACATGCTTTAACTCCGTGTGTCCCCATGTCTCAGGTGGGTGCCCCGTCGATGGACAAGTTTAACCTGTGGGGCGGATCGCTCTCTCTGGGACACCCGTTTGGCGCCACCGGCTGCAGGCTGGTTACCATGGTAGCAAACCGGCTGAAAAAGGAGGGGGGGCAGTACGGAATGGTGGCGGCCTGTGCTGCAGGGGGACAGGTGGGGACACACACAACACACACTTGCACAATTGTACACACGCACCTGTATTTCTAACTTAAGAGGTTTTAGCAATTAAATGATGCAGCATTTGCACCACAGTGATCATTTTTTAAATTTTCATTTTTTATGAAATGGATGTTTTTATAAAAAATAAATGAAACACTCATTTATATATAATGAACTTTTTTTAAAAAGTTAAAAAAAATAAATAAAACATAAAAAGAATAAACAGTCATTTTCTTTCTTCATTTTTGCTATATTATTTGTATTTTTTATTCAATTACATTTTTTGTTCTATTTATTTGATGCATTTTTATGTTTTATAAGACACATCATTATAATACTGTAGTGCTCCTAAAGTTCACTTTAAACTACTAATATACAGACTAAGCAGCGTAGTTTAAAACACAATCTGCCATGTAGATAATAATCGCTTCATTTTAAATCGACCAATAGAAACGACCCATTATTACGGGACCTTATTACGATAAGAAACGCCTAAAAAAAAAAAAACTGGAGGGTTTTTCTCAAGTGGAGGTGATGAACACGACTGAAATGTTTCTTTTCTGCTCCGAATGTCTCTTGTGTCCTGTTACGCTCTTTCCTCTCATGCTAACATTCCTCCTGTCTTTCCCAGGGACATGCGATGCTGATTGAAGCTTATCCCCAGTAGGACTGTGCAAGGGGACGTGACATCATCTGTAACTAACACACACGCACACACAAACACACACGCAATGAGAGTGGATTCTGTAAATAGTGATGCACCGTGATGCCTTGAAGGAGAAAGTATCGCTGCATCTTACGGCCTTTCCTACTGAATTTTCTGGCCGAATGTCGGCTGTAGTTTGTCCAGATCTTTGTGTTGAGCTCGTCCATCTCAACCTCTTCAGAATAACATCCGTAGTTCCTTTGCTGCAGATTCTGGATCAGTTTGCGGTGTTTTAATACAACTATATTTAGATGTAAGAACTAAGGACACTCAGGTACCCCTGCATGTGTGGGTACCAGAGCCAACTACCCTTCCGTCGTGTCTTTTGTTTCTTTTTTGTAACGATTTTGTCAAATAAAGTGCTCTGATTTAAAGCCACTTGCTTCCTTTTGGTCTTTTTGAGTTTTGGAACAAAAGAACTGTTCGCTGTGGAACCAGACGTCCCTCTCAGACGCTGCCTGAGGCCTGAGACGTCGGTTTAGTTTGGAGAAGATTTTGGATTAAAACTGAACCTATTCAAGGTGGAGGGATACGTTATGAATCTCTGATGCTCTAGTCCCTAAAAACTAGACCACTGCTGTCTCACCATATTAATTATTCTTATAACATTATTAAGAATTAAAAAATATTTCTAATGGGGAAATTTACACCAGATGTCAGTAACCACCAAAGTAATCCACACATACAAAGAAATTAAACAAGTCCATTAAAGAAGTTCGGTAGTAAAGTGGAATGACACGGGATAAGTATTGAACACGTGAAGAAAAGGAGGTACAAAAAGGCAAGAAAAGCAACAGCTGGAATCTGTCAGGATTCCAGTGAGCACCATAATCTGGAAGTGGAAAGAACATCATTTTGGCATAAACTGGACTCGACCAGGTGCTCCTCACAAGACTTCTGACAGAGGAGTCAAAAGAATAATTGGAAGAGTGATTCAAGAGTTGAGAACCACTCGGGGAGAGCTTCAGAAAGACCCGGAATCAGCAAGTACAGCAAACAATAAGTAATGCACTCCACCGACATGGCCTCTATGGATGCTCAGCGTGCAAGACTCCAGTCCAGAAGAAAAAAGTAGCTGAAGCTCGTTTAAAGTATAGACTAAAGTCTAATCGACTCCTTGGATTTCATTATACACACCATGTTTGGAGGAGAAATGGCTGCACATCACCCTAAAAACACCCCACCAACAGTGAAGTTTGGAGGTGGGAACATCACGGTGTGGGGATGTTTTTCAGCATATGTTACTGGCAGAATTCATATAACTGAAGGGAGGATGAATAGAGGAATGTACCGGATGAAACGAGGGTGGACTTGACAGCAAGACCGTGATCCCAAACTCACAGTCAAGGAAAGTCAACTGGTTTTAGAAAAAGAAAATAAAGTGTGAGAATGGCCCAGTCAGTCACCTGACCTGAACCCATCCGAAAATCTCCAGAAAGAACTGAAGATCAGAGTTCATAGAAGAGGAACCTGTCTGAGTGTCTATATATCTATCTGTCTGTCTGTCTATCTATCTACCCATCTACCTATCTGCCTGTCTGTCTGTCTGTGTCTCTAGCTGTCTATCTGTCTGTCTATCTATCTGCATAACTGTCTGTCTGTATCTATGTGTATCTATCTACCTATCTGTCTGTCTGTGTATCTATCTATCTGTCTATGTAACTCTTTGTCTATCTATCTATCTATCTGTCTATTTTTCTGTCTGTCTGTGTATCTCTCTATCTATCTGTCTGTCTGTATCTGTGTATCTATCTACCCATCTTCCTATCTGTCTGTGTAACTGTCTATTTATCTGTGTATCTATCTACCCATCTACCTACTTATCTATCTGTCTGTCTGTCTGTCTGTATCTCTCTGTGTATCTATCTACCATCTACCTATCTATCTGCCTGCCTGTCTGTCTGTCTGTCTATTTAACTGTCTATCTGTGTCTCTAGCTGTCTATCTGCCTGTCTGTCTGTTTGTATCTGAACCGTGTCATTATTTAATCCGGTTTAGTTTTTGTTCTATTTGAACTGGTTTATTCCGGACGGGTGCAGGAGCGCCCTCTAGCGTCGCGGTTTAAAGTGTAACGTGAATAATTACCGGAGATGTTACCGATTTATTTTCCTGCACTTCTACAGTCGTTATCTCTCCGCCGCGTCTTTATATTCCGGGATCGTCTGTTCATTTCTGGTCTTTCTCGTCTCTGCGGGACGGAGGTGTCGGTTCGGCGCGGATTGCAGGCTCCTGGCGCCGCGTTACGTCACGCAGCAGGTGCGCGCGCTCGAGCTCCGGGTCGCGAGAGCGTTGGTGTCTGCGGGGAGCGCGCGCCACGTGTTTACCGGGAGAACCACGGCGCGTTTTTTTTTTTTTTTTTTTTTTTTAAGATTCTCTTTTTATTTGAGCTTTTTAAGCTCCCCGCGCGCTCCTCTCGGTGTGTAAACACCGGGCCTTTTGTATTTTTCCGCTTATTTCGCCTCCTCCCCGCTCCTCCGCGCGCTCCGCGGCCAGTTCGCGCTCAGATTTCCCCAAACGGCGCTTCATTAAAATGATTATTTAAAAAACAACAACAACAAAACAGATGAATTTCTCCTCCGCCTCCAGCCCGCCGCTGTTTTTTGCGCATTAAGGCGCTTATTTGTGCAAAAGTTTTCATTCACCACCGCTCACATGTTTTCAGCACGAGTGTGTGTGTGTGTGTGTGTTGGGGGATTTTTTTTTTCCAGAGTGTAAAACGGAGTAAAATGTAAATAGCGTTCGCGCGTCGGAAAAGGGAGTTTTGTGCGCGCGCGCGT
>CM029370.1:823207-825707 GCA_017165825.1 Hepsetus odoe | reverse complement strand
TACAACCGAACCTGCACTTTCATTTAGCAAATCCGGCTCCACGTTTCAGGTTCTAGAACGGATACTGAAGAAATGACATTATAACATCATCATTTAGCAGCTACTGAGGAACGCCCAATAGACAGCGATTCCTTTATAGTAAACACTGAATCATTTTAGCACACACTGAATCATTAATCATTAATAATTCATCAGTAGTTGAAAATGGATCGTTTATTGTAGGAATAATGTGTAGTTAACGCCGCAGCACATCTGGAGCCGTTGATGGCCAATAATGAATAATAGGTCGTAGATACTGAATAATTCATAGCAATAACTGAATCCACCTTCATACTGAATACTCATTAAATCATTTACAGTAGATTTTGAATCATTTACAGTAGATAATGAATCATTTACAGTAGATTTTGAATCATTTGTAGTAGATATTGAATAGTTTACAGTAGATACTGGATTATTTACACTAGATACTGAATCATTTATACTAGATATTGAATCATTTACAATAAATACTGAATTATTTACATTAGATGTTGAATAATTTGTAGTAGATATTAAATTATTTACAGCACATATTGAATATTTTACTATAGAAACTGAATCATTTACACTAGATATTAAATAATTTGCAGTAGATACTGAATTATTTACACCAGATATTGAATAATTTGTAGTAGATTTTGAATGATTTACTACAGATACTTAATTATTTACGCTAGATATTGAATTATTTACAGTAGATACTGAATTATTTACATTAGATATTGAATCATTTGTAGTAGATATTAAATTATTTACAGCAGATATTGAATCATGTTTAGTAGATTTTGAATCAGTTACTGAAAAATTGTTGAAAAAATTGAATAATTTATAGTAGAAGTTGAATAACATATGTATATTTTAACATATGCCAACATATTTTTTTGAACGATTTTAGTAGATACTGAATAATTTATAGCAATTTATTGTACACAATTCTTCTTATGAATAATTTATAGCAGCTATTTAATTTGTGTGCATTAACAGAATAATAAACATACCTTTAAGGGGTTTAAATGTGAAAATTATTGAGTTTTTCAGGTTGAATGAAGCAACAGGGCAGGTGATATATCTCATGTGTGTGTGTGTGTGTGTGTGTGTGTGTGTATGTGTGTGTTACCTCAACTATATGCTGCATTTCTGTCATTTCTGTTGATTTCTGCTGATGTTGGACAATAATGGAGCAGGCTCGCTGCAGGGTCCTCATGGAGGGGGTGTCAGGTGATGTGGGCAGCTCGGGGTCAGGTTGGTCGCTGGCGTCAGGACGGTCAGGTGGTCTGATTTGCGGTTGGTTGCACTTTCAGTGGTTTGTGAGCGGCTTCTTTTCATCAACAGTTGCACCGACAGTTTCACCAACAGTTACACCAACAGTTACACCAACAGTTGCGGTGCTGTTGCAGGACATTGTGTCCTCAGCCCTGTTTCTTTGTGTTTCTTTCTTTCTCTCCATCTCTCTTTCTACCCTTCACCCTCTTTTCTCATTTCCCTTCTCTTCTCTACTTTTTCGGATTGCTTCTCTTCGCTTCTCTTCTCTTCATTCCTCGCTTTCTTTCCTTTTTTCTCCATTTCCTAAATTCTCTTTTCTTCATTTTCATCACTTCTGTTCTTCTACATCACTTCTGTTCTTTTCTCATCTTTGTTGTTCCTACTTATCTTATTGTCTGCTCTTCTCCAATTTGTGTAATGATCTTTTCTTTCCTAACTTCTCTTCCTTTTGTCTTTATCATTTCACTTCTATTCTCTTCTCATCATTTTCTTCTTCCTCTCCATCTCTATTTACCCTTCACCTTCTTCTCTTCTTCCCACTCGTTTCTTTTCTTACGTTTCCTAACTTCTCTTCTCTTCTCTTCTCTTCTCTTCTCTTCTCTTCTCTTCTCTCCTTCATCACCACTCCGGCAGGGAATGAATGAATAGCGCATTCCCCTCGTTTCTCATTTGTGAGTTGTATTGATCCGGGTCCAGGTGAGGTAGAAGGGGGTGAATTTGTAAGCAGCTCATTTTTAACAGGGTGGAGGGATGGAGGGATGGAGGGGGTTCAGGTCTGGACACAATTCTCATTAAGCTACAAAAATCATTACCAGACAAATCGAGTATCTGTTCATTTTCGAAGTGTGTGTGTGTGTTTGAGTGTGTGTGTGTGTGTGTGGATATGAAGAGTCAGGTGGAGAGTGTGTGTATGAGCATGAGCGTGTGATTAGGGGGGTTAGCAGCGAGGAAGAGGGGAAAAAAAATAAATATATAAGGAATTGAAGTGGCGGACATGAATTGAGAGCCGAGTGTCAAACACTGTCAACAAGACGGCTCTCTGTCACGCCGAGAATTTCGAGACATTAACAGCTTCTGTCATTCTGCTGACAAAATGGTGGCAGAGATTTCCCATGGTGCCAAGATGACTGCTGGCGTTTGTCAACAAGCCGCTGTCAGCCAGGAGAGAGAGGGAGAGAGAGAGAGAGGGAGAGAG
>CM029370.1:818207-820707 GCA_017165825.1 Hepsetus odoe | reverse complement strand
GAGCAGATGATTCCAGATGATCAGGTGATTAGTTTACTGCTGAACACTGAGTGGTTGGAACCCCTTTATCTAGAACCTAGTACCTTTGGACACTTTGCAGCCTGAAGCACTAAAACATTTGTTCTTTTCATTTCAATATGCTAAAGATAAGACAATAAAGTAGAATTTCTACGTCATGGTTCCACAGCAGAATATAAATAAATGTACTTTTAAAACCAGTTGCCAAACCTCTTCCTGATTCTTGTGTGCTTTCTGGTCAGAGCATATTTTTGTCTGGAATCAATGTTGTCAGTAAAGCCAAAATAAATACATAACATTCAAAATCATAAAATAAAAGTCCTATTTAACTTCTCAGGATAATTGCAAGGAAGATGTAAGATTTAAAAAAGAGAAATAATAACAAAGCTGTAACTGATTCTGCAATTACTGCATGAAATTATGACCACAATGAATAATTGGTTTATGTATTTGAATCATGTATTTCTGAAGTTCAAATCACATCTTTGTGCAGAATATTTAATGGACTTTCCAAACTTAACACCCAAATATTTCTCTTATATTATAGTATTTAAATCTGGTTGGATATTAATGGATGCAAAATATAAAAGGCAGTATATTTATGTGAAAAGAGATTCCGACTGGAGTGTTTTTCACTTATACAGACATTTAAAGTCTAGTGTGTGTGGACACACGTTTTCACTGTGAAATTTGGGTCTGGACGTCCCGTCACGGCGTCCATCGCCTGCAGCAGCGTTACAGGTGTACAAGGTAGATCAGGCACTGAGGTTGACGTCAAAATGGCCATTTAACGGGTGGAGGGGGTGTGTGCTCATGTTAGGTGTCTGTAAATGTTAAGGTGTGGGGGGGGGGCTGTGAATGCTTATTCTACACCTTTAGGGCATTTATCCCCCAGGCGCTGCACTCACTGTGTTGTCACACTGCTGGAAAACACGGCACTGTCAAAGCGCTATCTGTCTCTGTGAACTAACACCACCAACAGCACATCAACCGGACAGACGCACACACACACACACACACTGCTCCTAAAATTGGGCGACACTACTGTACAGCTGCAATGGATTTCATATTCAGTCTCAGCTCAGCTCCACGATTACAGAGAAAAGTGCACAACTTTTTTTTCACTTTTTTCACAAAACACATTTCTGCTTATCCCAGCCAGGAGGGGACCGGACCCTAGCAATGCCCAGGACATTTCCATGTCTAAAATGCAGACGCTGTCATGAGGGAAGGGATGAACGTGGTTTAGGTGTCAAAGTGACGCCCACCTCAATGCCAGGACCCGAGGTTTCCCAGCAGATCAATGCTCAAGGAATCTACCTCTGCCAGCTTGCTGTCTTTCTGTAGGGCTTCCTGGTGGCATCTGGTCACCAGATGAGGCACACAGACTGTCCACATGGTGTAGAAGAAACCATGATTTGTCACACTAGCTAAAGAGACAGTGGTGGACTAGTTCTAAGGGACTAGGCCCCATAGCTGGAAGGTCATTGGTTTGAGTCCCAGACAAGTAGGTTATTCTTGAGGCCCTGTCCCCAACATTGCACCCCGGGCTCTCCAGCCCACTGCTGCATGGTCGCTTCACTTCATCCATTGCTCAATGGTGCAGCTCTGCTGTGCAGCATAGGTGGTGGACAGGGGTCAGCATGGGCTCTCTGACCGATCCGCAACACTGTGTTTTCTTTCTATCAGACCCAACAATGTTTTCAACAGCTTCTGTTACAGTCGCTCTTCTGTGAGACGGACTAGCCTGCAATCCTCATGCTCTCAAGCACCCGGGGAGCAGTGTTGGGGATGGTACCTTGCTCAAGGGTACCTCAGGGTGTACCTTCAGGATTCAAACCCATGACCTTCTGATCCTGGAGCCTAGTCCCTAAACACTAGAACACTGCTGTCTACAGGGTCAGGTCTACAGGGTTCTCACCTCCAGAAGCATCTCCATTGAGCAGTACCCTTAAACCCAAGCTGTTCCAGGGAAACCGTCCATAGACTCAGTACCCTTGAGCAAGGTACCGTCCTCATCACTGCTCTCCGGGTGCTGGATATGGCTCCCCCTGCTCAGTGTGTGGGTTAAATACAGAGGTTGTATTTCTTTGTGGTTCACCATGTGCCATGTTTCACAATGACAAACGATCACTTTCACTTTCACTTTAGTTGGCAAAAGGAAGTCACCGTGGAGAAGAGTCTGCTGAAAGGACAGAACAGAGACAGAGGATATAAAGACAGTATTTGGGTTGTGCCTGCAGTTCAGAAACGATGTGTTATGTCAGATTAATAAAATATTTAAATGTATTAGCGCACACAATGTTCTGGTGCTTTTATTACACGATCCGTGTGTTTTATCTATAGGAATCCAGAGAAACTGGAAATAAACCACAGTCCGGTGTCGAGTTTGGAGCAGCGGCACTGCTTTTATTACAGAGTAAAATAATATCAGCTCTAAAGATGATGTGTGTGTGTGTGTGTGTGTGTGTGTGTGTGTGTG
>CM029370.1:803370-817707 GCA_017165825.1 Hepsetus odoe | reverse complement strand
CTTTACACTCAGTACATTCCTGTACTTTTTACTTTACACTCTCAGAAAATTCTTTTCATTTTTACTTTACACTCTCAGAACATTCCTGTACTTTTTACTTTACACTCTCAGTAAATTCCTGTATTTTACTTTTGTACTCGAAGTCCATTCAGTAACCAGGTAAACTGAGTGAAAGGGAAATGTGTATTCTATGGAAACAGCAGTACTGAACATGTTAGCTGAGTTAATGCTGTTGGAGATGTTTAGGAACAGGACTCGCTAGAGTTAAACCTTCTCGCGGGATCTCGTGAGAGGCCGAGCAGATAGAACATGTGAGGCTAGATAGTGAGCTAGATTTCCCTCTAATTGCCAATAAAATGCCAAAATGGTCAGCAGTATTAGTTGATGGGAGTAAGTTCAGCCGTGGATGGATTGCTGATTGCTGAGCAGGAATAAAGCACTAAGAGAAGAGCTTTATTTAGTTGCCTTTTCTGTTTCCAGGTTATAACGACAGTTAGCCACTAATGTTAGGATTCGTTAGTGCTAGCGACGAGCTGATTGGGTTCGATTAGCCACTACTATTGTCAGAAAAGTGAAAGCGAAAATCTGGAATCAGCAGGCGGTAGTGAGACCAGCTATGTTGTACAGGTTGGAGACAGTGACGCTGATGAAAAGACAGGAGGCGGAGCTGGTGGTGTCCTTTTAAAGATACTGAGATTCTCGTTGGGTGTGACGAGGATGGACAGAATCAGAAATAAGTATATTAGAGGGACAGCTCAGGTTGGACACTTTGGACACAAAGCAAGGTTGCGTTGGTTTGGACGTGTCCAGAGGAGAGACAAGGATTATATTTGGAGGAGGATGTTGAAGCTGGAGCTGCCAAAAAGAGGAAGACCAAAGAGGAGGTTTATGGACGTGGTGAGAGAGGACATGCAGGCAGTTGGTGTGAAAGAGGAAGACACAGAGGACAGGAGGAAATGGAGACGGTTGATCTGCTGTAGCGACCCCTAAAAGGGGAAAAAGAAGAAGTGTCAGATGTTGAGAAGGTCTGAGGTTTGGGTTGTCACGACGCTGTGATGCCATCAAAACGGCATGCTAACATAATTGTAGTTTACTTCGCGTTAATAGCGGAGAGGACGTCCTACGGTGTCCTAAACCAGGTCTGCTCCACCTTAAAGAGGGACTGGTTGAGGTGTGAGCGTGTTGAGATTTGCGAAGCCTAAACGTGTATGTGATGATCGACCACGCCTGGAGAATAGTGTATATTTGGATTTTTCTTTTTTTTTGCTTTTTTTTTTTGCAAAAAAAATGAACAATTTTAAATGAACAATTGATTGAATGAATGATTGAAGGCCTTTCAAAACGCACTGTGCTTGACCCCAGGATGTTCACACACTGTTCTGGCGTGTGTGTGCGTGTGTGTGTGTGCGCGTGTGTGTGTTCACTGCTTGGTACCTAGCATTGCTTTCCCCAGTTCTCCTCTACAGGCTGGCCATCGGACTCCGGCATCAGATCCAGCGCCTGAAGGGGGCATATGGATTCAGGTCTGAAAGAAAGGTGGGAGAGATCTTGATGTTTAATTAATGGTTGCATTCTTCTCCTTCTTTTTCTCCCCCCCCCCTCTCTCTCTCTCTCTCTGTCTGTCTGTTTTTGTGATCGCACTGATGAAAGCACCGGCTACATTCTTGCCCTTAAGTATAAACAGAAATGGCTGACTTCATCAATATCCACATATCTCACCAAATGATAGGGAGAGAGAGAGAGAGAGAGAGAGAGAGAGAGAGAAATAAAAGAAAATGAGTGGGAGAAAGGAGGAGAAAGTGTGAGAAAAAGGGTGACAGAGAGAGATAGAGAAACAAAGAAAGAGAGATAGAAAGAGAGTTATAGAGAAGGACAGAAGTTACTAAAGTGCTTTCTCAGCAGGTCAAAACACACACACACACACACACACACACACACACACACACACACACACAGTGATTACAAACCAACACTAGAAATGAAGAGAACACACACACAAAGAATAAGGGAAGATAAAGAAATAAACATCAAAAAAATGGATCTCAGCGATGAACAGAAACATAGTGTGTGTGTGTGTGTGTGTGTGTGTGTGTGTGTGTGTGTGTGTGTGTAATTGCTCTGAGAGAGAGTGAGGGTGTTTAGGGTGTTCATCCCTCTCACAGCACAATAACCATAAATGCACCGCTGTCCTCTCTCAGATAAACGAGTGCCATTCTGTCCATCTCTGCTGACGGAGAGCACCATTCCCTCCGTTTTTACTGTCTGTCGTTCTGCACACTTGTCTTTATCTCCGAGTCATTACTCTGTCTGCAGACGGCTTCAATTTTCCACTTCTGTGCCCTGCCAGCACACACACCCAGAGAGAGAGAGAGAGCGAGAGAGAGATAGAGAGAGAGAGAGAGAGAGAGAGAGCAAGAGAGACGGAGAGAGAGAGAGAGATAGAGAGAGAAAGAATGAGGCAGGGCCAGAAAAAGTTTGAGAGAATGAAGGAAAGGAACAGTGAAAAGAGAAAAAGAATGTGAGAATAAAAAGTGGGAAAGGGGCAGGAGTAGAGGGGTAGAGGAATGGAGAGCGAAAAGAGAGAAAAAAGACCACAAATGAGTGTCAGAAAAAGGAGTGTGTGTGTGTGTGTGTGTGTGTGTGTGTGTGTGTGTGTGTGTGTGTGATGGGGGCAGAAGGGTGGGTAAAAAGAGAAAGGGATGAGGTGAGACAGAGGGAAAGGAGACAGAAAGAAGTTGAGACAGTTATTCTCCTTCATTCACACCATCCAACCCTGATCAAGATCCTTCAACAGAGAGACTGACACACACATACACACAAACACACACACACACACACACACACACACACACACACACGCGCACACACACACACACTCCTCCCCCGACCTTAACCCCGCTGTCTTATGACTGCAAGAAAATGCTCTCCTTCCATCTTTCACTTCTCTTTTTTCCTCTCCCTCTTCCCCTCCTGCTAAGTTGTCACATCGTATCCGTGGTGATGAGGGGGGGGAGAGGGGTCAGGGTTGGGGCGTCGCCTCAGGGCTCGTCGCCGAGCAACAAAAGACCCACTCAGCTCGCGTTAGCCCTGCTGTCGGCCAATCAGGTTTGACGGAACACGGGCGCGGTCCGCCGCTGGCCTTCAAATGCTAAGTGCTTCATTAGGCACCTTTCATATCGCCGTCGCCCCCGGCAACCCACTTTACACCCGCCATCTCAGGGAGCACAGCGAAAACTTCAACTCGCCGGCAGGCCACAACCACACACACACACTTGCATACTTCCTGACATAGTGACAGTCTCTCGTCACTCACACACACATTCACAGAGGCCGAACTGCTGATTCACAGTTACACACACACACGCGCGCGCGAACATGGCTGGTGGTTGTGGATGAGCTTGTGGTCAGCCATGCTATAGATATGTGGGGCGATTTGTGTGTGTGTGTGTGTGTGTGTGTTCATGTGTGTGGCCTGAAGCAGAGCAGATGCCCGAAGCCCCTTCTGTCAGAATGGAGAGATCGAGCTGAGTGTGAAACCCGACAGAGCAGCTCCAGCATTTTCAGCCCACCGGGGGGAACTCTGTGTGTGTGTGTGTGTGTGTGTGTGTGTGTGTGTGTGTGTGTGTGTGCGTATTTTCTTGATATCAAGACTCCATCATTGTCCCACTCCTCCTGAACCACATACCACCACACTAGACATGCTGCACTAATGAGTGCTACTACTGGATGTGTACTAATCTGATTTACTACACGGTATGCGATTTGGGACGCAGCCTTTAAGGCTGTTTGAGGTCAGTAATGGGTCCACACCCTTCTATTCAATCTCTTGTAAAGAGTCTATTTATAGTCGAGTCCAGAAAGCTGGTAAAGCAATGTTTGGAGCTGGTCAACATACTTAAAATGGAAGTTTCTTCATATTTCCCCAGACTTTCTTGTTTGTTTATTGTCTTGTTGAGGAGCAGTTCTCCAGATCTTCCTGAAGGACAGTGTTGTTGTCTCTCACTTTTAGTCCAGTCTCTGTACCTGAGCAGTTCTCCAGATCTTCCTGAAGGACAGTGTTGCTGTCTCTCATGTTCAGTCCAGTCTCTGTACCTGAGCAGTTCTCCAGATCTTCCTGAAGGACAGTGTTGTTGTCTCTCATGTTCAGTCCAGTCTCTGCATACTGAGCAGTTCTCCAGATCTTCAGTCCAGTCTCTGTACCTGAGCAGTTTGATAGTTCTGTGTTGGTTAATCCACACAGTGATCTACATCTGAACCTTCAAGCAGAACAAAGCGTCTAATTAAAGACATGAAGCAGTGAAGAAACAGGTGCAGATGATTCCAGATGATCAGGAGATTAATTTACTGCTAAACACTGAGTGGTTGAAATCACTTTATCTAGAACCTCATCTTTAGACACTTTGCATCCTGAAACACTCAAACATTTTTTTCCCATTTCTTTCATTAAAAAAATAAAGCTTATTTTTTCATGCTAAGGTTGTTTTTCTAGTAAAGTATAATAATTTAAAAAAATAGCTGTAGATGAAGCTGCAGACCAGTCAGAGTGCCCATGTTGACCCTTCTCCACCACCAAAAGCACCTTCAGTGAGTACATGAGCATCAGAACTGGACCATAGAGCAATGAAGGAATCGATTGTCTGATGAAGAGACGGCACCAGGAACCGTTTTAGGTTCTGAAAAAGTCCAGAACTGTCCCCTTCTCTTGGGAAGACATGTTAATGGCACACAGTTGGATCTCAAGGACATTTTTGAGGGTACATTTACAGTTTGGACGTTTTTGCTGACAGTGTAGGAGACATTTCCATCCTGTCAATTTGAGCTTAATGGACATTTCATTCCAAAACCATGAATGGAAATGTGAAGTGAAAGTGACTATTCTCGTTGTTGTGAAACACGGCACGCGGTGAGACACAATGATATTACACCTCTGCTTTTTACCCACACACTCGTGCTATTGAAAGCGCCCGGGGAGCAGTGACGGGGGCGGTACCTTGCTCAAGGGTACCTCAGGGCAACCTACTGGTCTGGGATTGGAACCCACGATCTTTGATCGATGATATTTTATCATTGTTTTAATCCCTGCTATGTTAAACCACTAAACCCATTAACTGTATAAAATATGCTCTAAAATCTGCAGAAATACACACACACACACACACACACACACACGGGCGGGCGGATCTACAGGTGAGTGTGCTTGACTGCAGTTAACATGAGCTGCTTTTCCAAAACACCATCAGCATGAATCCCAGCTCAGCTTTACGGTGAGTGATGAAGACAGTCTGAGTCCTGGGCCTGTCTGTCTGTCAGTCTGTCTGTCTGTTGCATTTCCATCTCTGCTTTGGTCAGAGATGAACTGGGCAGTGCTGATGGAGGGAGGCTCAAGTCCTGTTCAGTTTCTGGTCCATGAAGACCAGGCCACACTCACCGGACACCACAACGTTCTCTAATTAAGGAAAGTGTAAGATAATGAAGAAAGCAGTTTATCATTTAACACTACTGTCTCTGTGAGGACGTTCCACCGCAGAGTGAAGGGGTAGAACATTCCAGAACAGCGAGGCTGGTGAAGATGGTGTGGGACACTGTGGTCGGTGGAAAATAGTCTAGAAAAGTGAAAATAAACAAGAACGTTCTCATCACAGAACATTGCGATGCGAAGAGAACAGTGTCTCTCTCTTCTGGCTTTTAATTCTCACCTCTTCTCCTCTCTTTCCATGTCTTCAATTCTCTCCTGTTCCCTTCTCTTCTTTCATTTCTTTCCTTTTCTTATGTTGCCATCTCTCCTTTTCTCATTTTACTCTTCTCTTCTCATTTGTATTATTTTAGGATCTTTTCTGTTTTCTATCCTCCCTCTTCTTTCTTATTTATTCATTTAACGTCTACTCATCTTTCATGTATTTTCTTCTCCTATGGCCTTCTCTTCTTATTTAACCTCTTGCCTCCTCTTCCTTTCCCTTCCCTTCACATCTTTTCTTTTTTCTTTACATCACATCTCTCCTCTTTACATCATTTCCTCCCTTCTTTTCTCTTATTTCACATATTATCTTTTCTTCTATGGCCTTGTCGTCGTTTCTCATTTAAACCTCTCCTCGTTTTTCTTCACAGAATTTCTCTTCTCTTCTCATCATTTCTCATCTCTTTTCTTCACATCATCTCTCTTCTCTTTACATGATTGCTCTTCTCTTATTTCATTTATTATCTTTTCCTCTGTTGCCTTCTGTTCTTTTCTCTCCTCTCCTCTTCATGGCTGACCTGGATGTCAGCTTCCTCCAGCCAGCTCTGCAGGTTTATTCCTGTTGGAATTTATAGCGCTGTCTAAACTTAACGAAGCCCACGGCCTGTTGAGTGAACGGTGAGGATGGTGAGGAAGCGCGTGAGATCCAGGCGGCTGCAGTTCTCGGAGAAAACTAGAAACCCTGCAGTGAAAGACCTGCTTATTGCATACATGTGCAGTAAAGTGACTGGGCTGTCTGTACGCTGTGCTCTCCAGCACTTCATCATCACACAGCCTGTCTGCTCGCATGTCTTCATCAATGAGCTGCTGGAGTGAAAAATATGTGTAAGGTATTCTGTACTCAATGCAGAGTCCAGTCATTAGCCAGGAGGCCGAGCGAGAGAGAGAGAAACAGAGAGAGACAGAGAAAGAAAGAGAGGCAGAGAGGGGGAGAGTGTCAATGTCAGTCAAACCACATTCACAGTGCTCCCTCTAGTGGACAGTTTGTTCTCTGGTCTGAATTCTCTCTCTGTGTCTGTGTGTGTGTGTGTGTGTGTGTGTGTGTGTGTGTGTGTGTGTGTCTCACCCCTCTGATTCTCTCTCTTGCTCACCTATTATTCCCATTTTTATCGTTATTATTGTTTTGTTGTTGTTGTTATATTCTTCTTCTTGTTGTTGCTACAAAAATACTAGTATAAAAGTATTTTTTTCGTTTCGAGTGTGTTTATGCGAAGTACCTGTGTCTCAGTGTATGTTTTGATGGGTGTGTGTGCAGAAGAGAGAGAAAAAGTGTGTGTTCGTACTTATGAGTGTGTGTCTGTGTGTTAAAAAAAGGAGATGGAGTGCCTGTGTGTGTGTGTGTGTGTGTGTGTGTGTGTGTGTGTGTGTGTGTGTGTGTGTCAGTCTGTCGGCTGGTTTAATGCTGTTCCCCTGTGTTGCCCTCAGGGCACCTTCACTTCACAATTAATGGAGGGGAATCTCCAGGGAAACTCCTTCCTACTCTCCTCCGTCTCCTTCTCTTCTTTTTTTCCCTCTCCTCTGCTTTCCAACTTCCTCCTTTCTCCACTCCTCACTTCCTTCCCTCTTCTGTTCTCCTCTACTCCTTTCCTACCGCCTCCTATCTTTCTCCTCTCCGATTTTTTCTTCTCAAGCTGAAGTAGTTGTTCCATGGCAAGAAAACCTGAAAATATAGACACCACACATACATTTATAATTATTCATATTCTGAGGTCCAGATTGTGGCGAGATTAACCGGGTCAGGACAAGTCCAACATTGCAGCTCTTGTTAGGTGTTCCTGGTGTGGGAGGAAGTCTCGTTGATGCTCTAAGGGAGTGAAGGAGCATCAGACTGCTGAAAAAGTTTCTCTGATAGAAACATGTAAGAACATGCAGGAGCTGCAGACCAGTCAGAGTGTCCATGTTGACCCCGTCCAACACCTACACTGGGCATCAGAACTGGACCATGAAGCAATGAAGGAAGGAGGGCTGGTCTGGTGTATCACAGTGATTTTAATCATGTGGATGGGGTGTGTGTTGATAACTTGGGGACAAGATAGCAGCAGGACACTTTGGGAAGAAGGTGACCCCATGGAAGCAGTGTGATGCTGTAGGCAATGATCTGCTGGGACATCTTGTTTAGTGTGGCTGTTACTGAGACACAGGGTAACAGTGCTTACAGGGTCTCCCTGGAGCAACTCAGAGTTAAGGATTTTGCTCAGGAACCCAACGATGGTGGTGCTGAACCTGGTCCATTGGAGAGATCTTACCACTGGACCACCACCACCACTCTATCAGCAGACACTGCAACTAGGAAAGGTTTAAGGAAGAGTTTCTCCAGATGTCATTCCAGCTCCGGCATGTGCTAAACTTATCCAATCCATGGAGACCCACCTCACGAGGTGCACCTTCAGAAGTCTCGTGGAGTCCATGTTTCCATGTTTTAGAGACACGAGGGGGACGTTCGCAATATTAGGCAGACGGTTTTAATGTTTTAACTGTGTGTGTGTGTGTGTGTGTGTGTGTGTGTGTGTTTGCCTCTCCTGCTGTAAGCAGGAGTGACGCTGAGCTCTGTTCACACCGAGGCGTGTTGGGGCCGGATGCATCTCAAAAGAAGAAGAGAAACAAGGGGATGTTTGAAAAAAGGAAGAGACAAGTGTGGAGGATTCCTCATCTTTAGCTTATTACATCATCCCCCCATCACTGCTCTGCCTTTCAAAACACACTCTGTATCTCTTTACAGACATGCATGTAGCCGTCTGTCTCTCTCTCTCTCTCTCTCTCTCTCTCTCTTTCTCTCTCTCTCTCTCTCTCTCTCTCTCTCTCTCTACTATTTCTCTGTCTTTCTCTATCTCCACCAGCCTGCAGATAACTGAACTGCCTTCTTCCATCACACCTGATAACGCACACAGACCCCCCCCAAACACACACACACACACACACACACACACACACACACACCTCGCCTCTTGGCGACACTTTCGATCAGCTCACACACACACACACACACACACCCTCACCTGCACCGTGATCAATTAGTGTGTTTGCTGCACACAATGCACCAGTTGGGAGAGTTCAGAGCTGTCAGACCTCATGAAGAGCTTGTTATCACACACACACACACACATCGCACACGAATACACACTCATATACACACTCTCACAGAGTCTGCGGTGTCAAGTGCTTCGTTTCATGTGCTTCACTCCGGAGCGCTCAGCATGTGCATGTGCAGCTGCTGCTGTTTATCATCCAATAACACAACAAGTGTGTGTTTGAAGTGTGACTGCAGTGCGAGTGCGCAGAGAGAGAGGGCCTGTCACCTCGCATAAGCTCATTTCAGTGTGTGAGTGTGTGTGTGTGTGTGTGTGTGTGTGAGTGTGTGCAAGGTATTGTTAGACTTGTGTAGGCTTTCCTCTGCGCTCTCTTTGTAATAACAGAGCGCAGGGAAGCATGTCAGGCTGACAAGCGTGTGTAGAAGTTCACCATCCGAGTGTGGATGTTCTGCACGATGGGCGTGTCCCGTTCGGCTGCCAGCTATTGACTCTGCCTACGCACTAACACGAGGCACTAACGAGTTACGATGCAAGATGCGCTCTCCCCTGTTGGTGTCTGCGGTTTACACTCTGAGGCCACATCTGGGTCTCCTCGCTCGGTGTCTATTTTATTTTCTGTTTTCCTGTCAACGAATGTTTTAACTAGTACACAGTGCACATTTTAAACTACATTTATGTTCTAGTGCTCCAATGTAGGGAACGAGGATTAGGAGTCCACTTCTCTTCCAATGTAGGGAACGATGATTAGGAGTCCACTTCTGTTCCCTATAATAGAGTTCTAGTGCTCCAATGTAAGGAACGACGATTAGGGGTCCACTTCTGTTCCAATGTAGGGAATGATGATTAGGAGTCTACTTCTGTTCCTTATAATAGAGTTCTAGTGCTCCAATGTAGGGAACGATGAATAGGGGTCCACTTCTGTTCCCTATAATAGAGTTCTAGTGCTCCAATGTAGGGAACGATGATTAGGGACCATTTAATTACCCTATAATAGTGCTCTAGTGCTCCAGTTTTGGGAACGATGATTAGGGGTCCACTACTGTTCCCTATAATAGTGGTCTAGTGCCCCAATGTAGTGAACAGTGATTAAGGGATTGTTTCTGTTCCCTATAATAATGTTCTAGTGCTCCAATGTAGGGAACGATTATCAGGGACCATTTAACTTTCCTATGAAAATGAAAGTAAAAAAAGTGACAACCCTTGTCATTGCGAGGTCACAGCACACAGTGAACCACAACGAAATTGGACCTCTGCATTTAACCCATGCAAACACCGTGCAACAGTGGGCAGCTATGAAAGCACCTGGGGAGCAGTGATGGGGACGCTACCTTGCTCAAGGGTACCTCAGGGCAACCTACTGGTAAGGGGTTTGAACCCACAATCTTCTGATCCTGTGGCCGACTCCCTAACCACTAGGGACTACTCCTGTTCCCTATAATAGTGCTCTAGTGCTTCTATATAGGGAACGATGATTAGGGGTCCACTTCTGTTCCCTATAATAGTGCTCTATTGCTCCAGTGTAGGGAATGCTGATTAGGGACCATTTCTGTTCCTCATAATAGTGTTCTAGTGCTCCAATGTAGGGAACAGTGATTAGGGACCATTTCTGTTCCTTATAATAATGTTCTAGTGCTCCAATGTGCGGAACGATGATTAGAGACCATTTAAGTTCCCTATAATAGTGCTCTAGTGCTCCAGTGTAGGGAACGCTGATTAGGGACCATTTCTGTTCCTCATAATAGTGTTCTAGTGCTCCAATGTAGGGAACAATGATTAGGAGTCCACTTCTGTTCCCTTTAATAGTGCTCTAGTGCTCCAGTGTAGGGAACAGTGATTAGGGACCATTTACATTTACATTTACGGCATTTAGCAGACACTCTTATCCAGAGCGACATTCCATTCCAATTCAGGGTTAAGGGTCTTGCTCAGGGACCCAGTGGTGGTAGTGCCAGAGATGGGATTCGAACCTGGGACCTCTTGAACCATTGGTCCATAGGCAAGTATCCTACCGCTAGACCTCCAATACAGGGAACAGTGATTAGGGACCATTTCTGTTCCTTATAATAGTGTTCTAGTGCTCCAATGTAAGGAACAGTGATTAGGGACCATTTCTGTTCCTTATAATAGCGTTCTAGTGCTCCAATGAGGGGAACAATGATTAGGGGTCCACTTCTGTTCCCTTTAATAGTGCTCTAGTGCTCCAGTGTAGGGAACAGTGATAAGGGACCATTTCTGTTCCTCATAATAGTGTTCTAGTGCTCCAACATAGGGAACAGTGATTAGGGACCATTTCTGTTCCCTGTAATAATGTTCTATATCGCCGTCCTGGTTTTGCAGCACCAGGAATAGCGGTTATAGTTTTTTTGTCATGTGACTTGCAGGGCTATATGTGGAAGTTGTGAGGAGAGTGTGGTTAGTGTGCTCTGTGCCATTGCGATATTTGGCCCCTTTTCGCGTGCGGGTTACTGTGCTCTGTGTAATTATGATAATCAGGCTCCTCTGTTCTGCTGGATTCTTTGAGCCAGCTCACCTGTGTGCTTTTTCGGCTCATTAGCATACTCATGCATATTGATGAAGAGCAGAGGCGCAGCAGGCCCTGGCTTGGCCGCGGGGCATCATGGGAGATTACTTGCATGAGTAATCCGCATGGCTGGAGTTGGGCCAGAACTCCACAGCTGTCCGTCAAAGTACTAACGGGCAGGCGGCCCGATGGGTAGAGTTCATCGAGGATGGCAGCAGCGGCGGCGCTGAGGGCCACTGGCATGGGGTTAGGGCGAGCTTTAGCAAGCGTTGACTAAGGAATGCAGATGGATTCCTTACCGAAATGTAATTAGAGGATTTTCAAGAATTCATATTGTGAACTGATTGCACTTTTCACTCCAGCTGAACTGAACCGGCCTCACAGTCCTTATAGTTTATTATTGGAGAATTCCACAAATTCTAGTTTCTAGAGGAACGCTGGGATTGTTCACAGACGTCTGGTTCGTGACCTGATGCACTGCTGAGTTTGGTGAGGCTTTTGAGCCTAAACCCTTTCTTGCTTGTAGGGCGAAGAAAACAGATTTGTTCCTTCACCATCACCACCATCCATAGAAAAACATGGAAGTTCATGTCTTTGGGACGCCTGGTTCCATTCACCACTGCTGCAAATCCTAGTCGCTTTCTCTACGACAAACCAAACCCCTCAACCACGGAATTAGGCAGAAATTTATTTTAAAAAATCTGGATAACATCCTCCAGACCTCATTTCCAATCCCTTTGGGTTCGCGGTTTAGATGCTGAAGCCACATCTGAGACTCCCGGCTCGCAGTCTAGGTTGGGAGTGTCCTATTTTGTGGTGTAGGGGAGAATATCAAGTGCACTCTTGCATCTGCAAGACCCTAACGTGGTCTTTGTTCACTTTAAACTCCATTTTCGCGTCACTGAAAACCAAATACTATGTCTTAAACTTTGTCTTACTCATTGCACAGCGCACAAGACAGTGTGCCAAGTTGAAGTGGCAGAGAAAGCAAACATTACACCTTAAACTTACTGCCTTACTCACTACATAGTGCACTAATTTGAGTGTGTACTTGAACTGGTCTAAAACAAAATGCCTCGAACTTTGTTGTAGTCACCTCCCAGTCCACTAATTTGAGAGCATGTTATTATCAAGTGGCTGAAAAACAATTGCAGTCCCTCATATATTGTATTACTCACCACCTAGTGCCCTAGTTTGAGAGTGAGCATTTTAAAGTGGTCAGATATCCAAATGCTCATTGCCAAACGCATAGGCACTTTCCCCGCCTGCGAACCGTCCAGTCCGGCCTACGCTGCTCAGGAGTGATGGAAAAGGTCCAGGTAGAGGTGTAAACACTGAACAACAGGAACAGGTTATTCTATAGGTGGAGGGAGGGGTGCTGCTACCGGGAAAACGTCTGATAAACAAACGGGACATGTGGTTCGATTTTGCACTTCAGTTTACTCTGTTGCATCTGTGTATGTTCAGATAAGTGTGTGTGTGTGTGCGAGTGTGTGTGTGTTTGTGTGATTCAGATGCAGGATGAATACTAATATCACTCTCCTGGCAGGTCAGGGTCCCTCTCCTCCCGACATTTACCCATCTGCACTACGTCAGGCACACACACACACACACACACGCAGTAGCACACACTCACACATCCACTGAGCCGCACTGCTCATGTGGATTACCTAGGCCGCAGGACAGAGACGTTTCTATGGCAACCTCCTAGCCGGCTGCACGAGCTACCAGCACACCTCTGGTAAAAGGCTCTCTTCCGCTTTGAGTGTGTCTGTGTCTGAGTGTGTGTGTGTGCGTGTGTGTGTCTGTGTGTGTGTGTTTGTGTGTAAAGAGAAAGAGAGAGAGCTCTGAATTAATTATATACCCACCTTTCACTCAAGTTACTCCCTATTTTTCAAGGGAGGACAAAAATGTCCCCTCTCAACAAGCTTATTTTTGGGTTCTTGTGCTCAGAGATTTTCTCATTTTCTATGAGTGACCTTTCACATAGTTACTATTATTTTCTTATTTTACACACTTATAATGTGATTTTTTTTATCCTAAAACATCTGGGGACTGGAGCAAGGAAGTCTCATCCCTTAAAGAAGGCATCGATTTGTGGTTTATTCTACGGACTCCACATTATATTTACTCACCGTTGACTTTTGGACACCTTGCTGATTATTTTGGACACCTGTGGCACAACAGCCCTGTGGCACAACACTGACAGGTCCAAAGAAGAACTGAGTTTTGAGGGAAATTAGGCTGATTTAGCTCTAGCCCAACCTCCCTCTGTATCTAGTGCCATTTGACACTAGATTCTTTCTCCATTCGGGCTCCGTCTCCCAGTTGGTACTAGTACGAGTGAGTCTGACTGGCTGGAAGTCATCGTTTTGGCGCAAAAGTACTCTTCTGCCAGTTAAACTGCCTTTTCTTTATTGGGTTGATTAAATGAAAGAAATGGCAAGAAATGTTTTAGTGCTCCAGGCTGCAAAGTGTCTAAAGAGAAGGTTCCAGATAAAGTGGTTCCAACCTCTCAGCGTTCAGCATCAGCAGTAAACGAATCCCCTGATCATCTGGAATCATCTGCTCCTGTTTCTTCACTGCTTCATGTCTTCAGTTAGACGCTTTGTTCTGCTTGAAGGTTCAGACGTAGATCACTGTGTGGATTAACCAACACAGAACTATCAAACTGCTCAGGTACAGAGACTGGACTGAACATGAGAGACAACAACACTGTCCTTCAGGAAGATCTGGAGAACTGCTCAGGTACAGAGACTACTGAAAATAAGAGACAACAACACTGTCCTTCAGGAAGATCTGGAGACCTGCTCAGGTACAGAGACTGGACTGAACATGAGAGACAACTACACTGTCCTTCAGGAAGATCTGGAGACCTGCTCAGGTACAGAGACTGGACTGAAAATGAGAGACGACAACAACACTGTCCTTCAGGAAGATCTGGAGACCTGCTCAGGTACAGAGACTGGACTGAAAATGAGAGACAACAACACTGTCCTTCAGGGAGATCTGGAGAACTGGAGAAAAAGTTCTAGCGCAATTTGGTGCCCATA
>CM029370.1:788370-798370 GCA_017165825.1 Hepsetus odoe | reverse complement strand
GCTCCCATCTCTCTGTCTCTCTCTGTCTCTCTCTCTCTCTCTCTTCTCTCTCTCTCTCTTTCTCTCTCTGTGCTGGTTGTAGGTGATGGCTTAATGCTTCTGGCTTCTGATTGAGTCATCGCCATAAACAAAACGGCCTCGTTTAACAGATTACAAAGGAATTATATGATCAAAGTGCACCAGAAAGTGTGTATGAAAGTCACAGAAAGAGAGAGAGAGAGAGAGAGAGAGAGAGAGAGAAAGAAAGAGAGAAAGAGAGAGACAGTGAGAGAGAGAGAGAGCAAGTATGTGTGGGTGTAAGACAGGATAAATGAGTAAGAGACTGAAAGAGAGAGAGAGGATGTGTGTGTGTGTGTGTGTGTGTGTGAGACCTTGCCCTGCCCGCCTGATATCGAATCCATTTTGTGCTGAATGAACGTAACAGCTAATCCCACCCTCCGGTACAGGCCTGAGGGGCTCTGACACACACACTTACACTCTGTCTCTCTCTTTAACACACTCACACACACACACACACACACACACACACATGCATTTTAGATTTGAAGTTCCACTGACTCTTTCTAATAACACACACACACAAACACACAAACACACACAATATATACAGTGATGAACTGTTTTCTGCAGACTATTTAACAACCAAAGACATCACAAAAGTGGCTAACGACAAAAATTGCCAAAAGAACTATTTCAAGGTCAGTTTCATTCCTAACGGCGTTTTATTCGTAATTAAGTTCGAGTTAATTAAGTAATAAACACAAAACCTTTTTACTGCGCTTTCAAACATCGACCTTGCACATCAATCAAACGAGGGTCAAACAGGTGGATTAAGTAACAGAGAGGTCGATAATCAAGGAAACGTGTGAAGGTTCCCTCTTCAGTCCATAAAGTCCAAACTGGAGGCCTGCACTGACACCAGGTTGTGGATTTTAATGCAGTTGGACATCCTGTCCAAGACCTCCTGGAGGGAAGCAGTTCTTAAAGCAGATTCAATCTTCTACTTCTTCTTCTCGCTCGCTCACATTTTGAAAAATGCAACAGCTGATCTTCAGTTTCCATTCCCTCCAGTCCTCTGCATCTTCCTCTTTCACTCCAGTGGCCTGTATGTCCCCTCTCGTCCCATCCTTGGAGAATCATATCCTTAGTTCTTGGAGAAGATCGTTTTACTCCTATTCATTTTTGTTGACACTGGACAGGTGGGCAGTCTGTCATGGGGTATGAACATACTGACCCCCTAGGGGCATCTCCAGTGAGGAGACCCTACAAAACCACGGTCGGTGGAAATCTTTCTATCTATCTATCTATCTATCTATCTATCTATCTATCTATCTATCTGTTTATATATATATATATATATATATTATATATATATATATATATATATATATATAAAACAACCTACGTTCAAACAGTATCAGGTCCAAAAACTCCTGCAGAACCAAATTCCCAGTAGAACCGCCGTGGAACTTTTTGGTACATCCAGCAGCGACCGAAGCTTGTTAAGCTCTATTCTTTTCTTTTTATATCCTTTTGGTCTAAAATAAAATGCTAAATCTCCACAGCGAGTGGTGTGAGTAACAGTAAAGCAGTTGAAGGGCTGAGCCAAGACATACATAGATAGATAGATAGATAGATAGATAGATAGATAGATAGATAGATAGATAGATAAACAGACAGATACATAGATTGATAGATCTGTGTTTTAGATTAAGATATCAGAAAAGCTACTAATTTGGAGATTATCTACACACTAAAAATCATGGAGAACACAGAAAGCTTCCAGCGTCCTATTTCTAAAGCTGTCTGGGGCAATTATTCAAATTAGAGGATAAACCTCTGCAGAACACAGTCTATTTGAGCTTTCGAGTTACTTTGTTTTTTCCTCCGCAAATTTAAAAAAAAGGTCAAAAGAAATTGCTCTTAAGAAAAAACTCTTTCTTAAGACATAAATGGTAAACGCAGAAATGTACTGGAGTAAAATGAAAGGGCTTTTATATCTGTAACATAGTGAAACTGAAGTGACCAAAATCGGAAGCTCTCAGAAGAGTCAAACTGCACAGTAACCAGTAAAAAATCCCAATCTCACTGATCTCAATGGGAATATGTAACACATTTTCCCTGCTAAATGGAAAAGGATGTCGTTTAAAAGCTCCTCCCATGAAGTTAGCATGTCAGACAGTTACTAACGCACTGCCTGAGTCATTTACAATAGTTCTGCTTTTAGCTTTGGGCCTAAAATCTATTTTTAAAAGCATTCGTGGTAATTAGTCCCCCAAAGTAGAGTGATTTAGCTCATATTCACCATCATCACCATCCATAAAAACATGTGCAATAAAATGTGACCCCTGGTTCTGTTCACCACTGTAAGGAATAAAATAAGTCAAAAATAAGTCACAGGCAAAGCCTTTAATGACTTTCTGGAATATTAAATTAGGCCAAAATGTTGTGAGCTAGAGCAACAGCTTCTATTATTGTGTAAATTTAAACGTAATAGTAACTTCTGGATTGGTTTGAAACATTATTTCCAAAAACTGCATTAAGAGATGTTTCATATACAAAAAGAAAATCTGGACCGGTTTGAAAACAGATCTGAAAAGGACTAAATAAGGTCAAATAATCCATTCTAAACACCCATTTCAGTCTAGGCTGTTTTTTTAGGAAAGTCAATGCAAAACGGTGAGGTTAAAGAAATGAATGACTCGTGAGAGTTGATTTTAATCAGACCTCTGGTTGTGATGTGCTGGGCAGCCTGGTCTGTTTCCAAAGGTCTTTGTTCACGCAGCCGAGCAAAGACAGAAAAGAAAAGGATGCGTCGCTAATCCTCCTAATCCAGATTACTGGATAAGATTAGACTTATTCCAGGATTACACCCGTTCGCAATCATTTAGGAGACACAGATATCACACTCTCCTGATACAGGAGGACATGGGAGGACAAAACTGTGCGGTCAACATGCCGGACTGGGCTGCCAGGAACCGCAGTCCTAAGAGTTCTTCCAGAAACCAGTTTAAAAATTCAGCTCAACCTTAAAAAGTGTTGTTTCAAATGTTCTCCACAAGTGATGCTCAATAGAAGCCTCAAAGTTCAAGCATTTTTTGCCAATGGGTTCTCTACGGTTGAAAAACTGTTAAATATTCAACTTTTTTTAGAATTAGTTTTATTAAAAGGTTCCAGTAGGATTTTTACAATCGTGATTTGATCAAGATATCATAAAAGGTATTTTGTCTTGAATATACAGTTTAGGAAATCAGACTCTGAGGTTGCGCTGAGGTTCTACACCTCCAAAAGCCTCTTTACTTTTCTTTTTATATCCTTTTGGTCTAAAATAAAATGCAAAAGAGTGACAGTAAAGAACTAAAAACCACACATATATTTATATATATTTACCTTTGCATAATCACTGATTGAGGAATGAGTCAACAGAGATCAAAAAAATGTTCCAAAATGTATTTTTCACATCAAATCTCCTTTTAATTTTAGAACCTAGGATGTCTGAAAAGTTACTCATTTGGAGATATGAGGTTTTGTTCTGACCGAATCCATTTTACGCGTTCAGAAAGTCACAGAAAAGCCACTTTTCGGAAAACAGACAGGTCATGTTGAAGTTCTCTTCACCAAAAAAGAAATTATCATCTCAACAAATACTTTAAGGAAGCCAAAGCTGGTTTCTTAGAAAAGTAGACGCCTGATGAACATCTAAACTTCCTTGGTGCTTCTAAGAACAAGACTCAGGAGCTGCATGGAGTCTAAAGACCATCACCATGATGTTTGCAAGGGCTTAATTTTAGCACTGGATTAATGATCTCTACTGTATCTTCTGAAGATATTGGATTGCTTATTGATCCGCTCCGATGGTCAAAATGGTGCCTCAGTAATCCCACTGTCTTCAGTCCAGTCCACCAGCTGTTCAGTTTGAGCAGGGGGTAAAATCAGACCTGACCCTCAACTAGACTCACGAAGGTTCTTAAAAAAAAAGAGAGAAAGATGCTAGGAACTTGAGAAGGTCAGAAGGCCCATCTCTAGCAGTGGATCTGGAGTGGAGAAATTGGAGAAGATGATGTTTGAATAAATGAGAGAAGGTGGAGAACTTGTCCACGTTTGCTTCATGTTCTCAGCTTGTCTTTTTCGTGAGATTTCTCATTGCTCTCTTGATGAGCCCGATGGAGCCAAACGGCTCTGTGACGGGCCTTTTGACTCGGAATGAATTGGGAAATGAAACGGCAGAAGTTAAAGACTATCGATCCGCAGGAGCTCCAAACACCCAAACAGATGCTGGAGCTCAATCTCCCTCTTTCTTTTCTTTAAACCCTAAAAATGTCTACACGCCTTTAAATGACTGTTTTTTCTTTTGTCAGTGAAGCAGAGCTTTGGTCTGGGCTGATCCCCTCTTTCTCAGAACAATCTGCATTTCATTTCTCCTCTTTCTTTCTCCTTTCATCCCTTTTTCTTACAATAATCGCTTCGTTCGCCTGTTCAGTTCGGATCTTTATGATGCGGCTTTCTTTCTTTCTTTCTTTCTTTCTTTCTTTCTTTCTTTCTTACTATATAGTTTTAATGATGAGTTTCTTTTTTTTTCTTTGCATCCCAGTTGTTGTCTAATACAAAAAAACCTGTTCGTGTGTGTTCTGTTGAATTGCGTTTTTATATTTTTTTATTTTCTTTCTTTCTTTCTTCCTTTCCTTTTATTAACTCAGATTTTGTTGTTTAGTTTTTTTTGTGTGACATGGTGTCCTAGGAAAAATGCAAAACGCGCGCGCGCCCCCTGTTCAACTAGGCTTGTTTATAATAATGTGTTATTCTTTTCTCTTTTTTCCTTTCTTTTCTTTTCTTTTCTTTTCTTTTATCCTCTTTCTTTCCTTCTTTTTTCTTTTTTTGTTCGTGCATGTTTTGTTTTACTTCGTATTTGATGTCTTGTTTGATGTTTTATTATTATTATTATTTCTTTTTCATTCTGTATCCCATTGTAGTCAAACCACCCCCCTCCAAAAAAGTGTGTTCATCCGCGTTTGTTTATGAGTTATTCCTTCTTTTTCTTTCTTTCTTTCTCACTTTCTTTCATTCTTTCTTTCATTCTTTCTTAATTAATTAACTCATTTATTTACTAACTTACTTATGTCTTCATGTCTTCTTTTATACTTTATTATTATTATTTAAATTACCCCCCCCCCCCCAAAAAAAAGTGTGTGTGTGTGTGTGTGTGTGTGTGTGCGTTTGGGTGGGTGTAATTGTTCTACCGTTAGTCTGTATTGTCTTGCCGGGCAGATTGGCCTTTTTAATTAACGCTGCTTGTTTAAGCACCTCTCTCTCTCTCTCTCTCTCTCTCTCTTGTTTTTTTCAGCGCAGCTGGCACGTGTCTGACTTCCAGTGAACTTCTTAATTGCTCTTGTTTGCGGGTGAAGGGAAGCCGCTCTGACCGCGATCTTGACTCCGTTTAGAAGCGCATTAAATCCGCGGCCGCCTCTTCTGTGTTTTCTCTCCGAGTCCGGGATGGGAGGATGAATGGAGGGCGAGTTTCCAGACGAGTCTTCTGCGTGTAGCTCATTAGCCTACACTCCTTCTTCTGACCACTTATTGATTAGGAAGCGCTCTAATTAATGCAGGGGATTAAAGGACACTGGCGGTTCAGGCAGACTGGAGGACGGCTAGACAAGCACAGGGGGGGAAATACATAATCACATCCAGCTGTATAGAATAAATATCAGGAACCTGTAACTAGAAAGCGATTCTGTTGATTAAATACAATGAAATATTGGCCTCATTTGCATATGCAAAAACCATTCTGAAAACAATCCCATTTTTTGGGACATTTTTCCTCCGAACTCTCCAGGCCACCTGTTTCAGAGCTGAACCTTCAGCACCTCTTGCAGGGGGGAATTCATTTAGCATCTTTAAATTCACCAACGCACTGTCTGTCACTGACGCTTCGCCCCTCCCCCCCTCTACATTTATTAGCATATAAAACTCAGTGTGTGTGTGTGTGTGTGTGTGTGTGTGTGTGTGTGTGTGTGACTCGGAGTAAATGTAGGTCACATTGATGAGGAATGCCTCTATTTTGTAATTGTTATTCTGCAGCAGTAAATACTGTCCTCCCTGTTTTTGGGGGGGACTGGACAGCCGTTATTTTTTTTCTGGACTGGCGCTACATAACGGACGCCGTGGACATATTGAGCTCTCGAGCCTTAATTAAATTCACTGTCCGGTTGTGCAAACGGACACTAAGCCCAGGCCTAATTCATCCCCAAGATGATGAATATGGATCAACAACAACATCACCCGCCATAACAGCTGAGCAGGTGAAGTGGACGCTGATGATCTGCTTACAGTGGAGGAATGAAAGTCAGAAGGACCGAGACAGAATACATGAGTGGGAATGAAAGTGAGGACGGTGGAGTGGTGAGGATGGAGGGAGTAGAGGTGGTGAAGGTGGAGCAGTTTAAATGCTCAGGGTGGACAGTTCAGAGTAACGTGAGTGTGGAAGAGAGGAGAAGAAAAGAGTGCAGGCAGGTTGGAATGGGTGGAGGAGAGCGAGACCAACAAGAGTGGAAGGGAAGGTTTACAGGATGGTAGTGAGACCAGCAATATGATAGAGAGTAGAAATGGTGATGAATAGACTGGAGCTGGAGGTGTCAGAGTTGAAGAAGAGGACAAGGATGGACAAGGTTAGGAACAAGTGTATTTGAGGGAAAACTGAGGTTTGATGGTTTGGAGATAGAAGTCAGAGAAGTGAGGCTGCCTTGGTTTGGACATGTGCAGAGGAGAGACGAGGAGCATATCAGAAGAAAGACGTTGGGGATGGAATTGTCAGGCGAGAGAAAAGCGGAAGGACAAAAAGAGGTTTATGGATGTGGTGAGAGAGCACATGCAGGTGTTCAGTGTTAAAGAGGAAGTTTCAGAGGACAGGAAGACAAGGAGATGGATGATTCACTGTGGTGACCTCTAATGGGAGAAGTCAAAAAAAGAAGAAGTGTCTGGTTCACAGCATCCCAGGTCTTGTGTGGTATCCAGCAATCAATACCTACCAAAAGTGTTCTGAGATAGGACAACCAGTGAACCTGTGGCAGAACCAAGGTTCATTGATGGCATCCAGTCCCTCAAACTGCTAAAAAAATTATATAAAGTTGTCATTAAACACAGTGGGCTGCAGACTGGTCAGAGTGCCCATGCTGACCTCTATCCAGCACCAGCAATGGGAATCAGAACTGCACCATAGGATAGTTGAAGAAGGTGGGCTAATCTGATGGTTCACATTGTCTTTTACATCTTGTGGACCTGGAGTGTGCATCACTTGGGGAAGAAATGGGCCAGGATGCACTATGGGAAGCTGGTGTGACATTGTTGTAGATCAAGGAGACTTGATTCGCTAAATTAACTCTTTCAGGAGAATATTGGACCCTGCCATTCTAAAGAACATGAGTTTAAGATGCTGAGTTGGCCTCCAAATTTTCAAAAAGCTTAGGCCTGCCTACTACAGCGCATCTTCAGAGATATTGTGCTGTGACTTGATGGCTCAGAGCTGTTTTGGTGGCACAGTTGGACCTACACAATATTAGGCATCAGTGTCGGTATTACCATGTCATAATTTAAACCAGCAGGCTTGCTCACCACCATTCTTTTTTGGAGGTCTTTTGAAGTGTATCATCCACATCGAGAATCATTTTCAACATCACCATTAAAACCATCTTCGGCTTTATCATCTTCATCATTACTATCATCATCAACACCATGTTTTTATTTTCATAATGGCCATTATAGTCTCCACTGTCACCATTATCATTCCCTGCAGCATCATCATCTTCATATAACCATCGCCATCATCCCCATCACCACTACCAACAGCCTCATCTTCAACATCACCAATTCAGTCACCACCACCATCCCTACTACCACCACCTTCACCATTACCATTGCCTCTTCTAAAAGCAATTTTATTAATTACAATCACATTCCCCATCACCCCTCACAACAGCATATGATCATGACCATCACGACTACAAATGAGATCTTCTTCCATATTTCCATTGCAACCCCCACCATCATCCTCATCACCTCTAAAAAACATCACCACCACCATCATCACCAATACCAGGAATACCACCATCACCTGATCACCATCAATAACACCATCGCCTCATCACCACTATCACCAGCATTACCACCATCATCACTACTGTCAGTATCCTACACCATCACCACCATCACCAACAACACCACCAACACTACCATCGCCTCATCACCACAATCACCACCATTACTACCATCATCACTACTATCAGTATTCTCAACACCATCACCACCATCACCATTGCCTCATCCCCACTATCATCACTATTGTCAGTATCCTCAACACCATCACCACCATCACCAACACCACCATCGCCTCATCACCAACATCACCACCATTACCACCATTATCACTATTGTCAGTATTCTCTACACCATCACCAGCATCACCAACACCAGCATGGCCTCATTACCACCATCACCACCATTACTACCATTATCACTACTATCAGTATTCTCAACACCATCACCACCATCACCACCATCATCAATACCATCACCACCATCACCACCATTACCACCATAATCACTCTTGTCAGTATCCTCAACACCATCACCACCATCGCCAACTCCACCATCGCCTCATAACCACCGTTACCACCATCATCACTACTATCACTATTCTCAACACCAACACCACTATCACCAATACCATCACCACCATTACCACCATCATCACTGTTGTCAGTATCCTCAACACCATCACCACCATCGCCAACTCCACCATCGCCTCATCACCACCATCACCACCATCATCAATACCATCTCCACCATTACCACCATCATCACTACTATCAGTATCTTCAACGCCATTACCACCATCCTCATCACCATCATCACCTTCACCTCTTCTCCACTAACAGCACCATCATTATCAGCAATAACATCACCCTGTATTTCCAAAAAGTAAATGATCAAAAATCAATCATCATCATCATCTTCTTCTTCTACTTCTTTTTCCCCTATAATTTCCACCACGCTTTTATTTCCTGCAGTCCATTAAGTTTATTGATTACAGCCAAAAGCAGAAAGGTGTGAACGGACTCTCTGGTTGGTTGGTTCTTTTTTTCTGGGGTGAAAGTTTTTCTTTAGGTCTGACCAGAGTGGTGATCCATGGTTTTTATTCATTATTATTATCATGACCATGGATGAGGATTTTCCCTTTCTGAATAATTGCTTTAAACTACATCTTCAAACTGCGCTGTGTATTGACACGTATTGATAAATGTAAATGAGTGAAAAGTCATGCTGGTATATTTTAATTACACCTGATTCTGGGGGAGTGACGTTCAGGTGTAAAGTGAAATAATAAGGTCCCAGCTCTGAGTTTTCAAACCTGCTCTTATTTACAGTGAGCTACTTCTGTCCCATATAGGACAGCTTTGGAAACACACACACACACACACACACACACACACACACACACACACACACACAACCAACCAAGCCAGCTGCCAGTCCCAGGCTGGGACGCGTTCTAATCCAATGTGCAATCAATTAAAAGCCCAAAGCGCGCGCAGAAAGTTTCATTTTTGCATCTGTTATTTTTTATTATTATTTCTTCTCGCGGCCGCGTGGCGGATTTACGCGGCGGATCCGCGGCGAGCGGAGAGTAGCACCCAGGCTCTCTCTCTCTCTCTCTCTCTCTCTCTCTCTCTCTCTCTCTCTGTCTCCCTCTCTGTCTCTCTCTCTCCAGCCTGACAGATGGAGCGGAGCCCCCTGGCCGGTGCAGCGTGCATATGGCAGCGCGAGCTCCGCTATAAGCCCTCATTCATTAACGCCGTTTCCATCGCGCAACTGGTGCCGCGAGCTCTCTCTCTCCCTCTCTCCCTCTCTCTCCCTCTCTCTCTCTCTCTCCCTCTCACCGAGGAAACCGGGCCGCAGGGCTCTAGCGCGAGACGCCAACGAGGCCAGATATTTTTGCCTTTTTTCTTTT
>CM029370.1:783370-785870 GCA_017165825.1 Hepsetus odoe | reverse complement strand
GCGGTTAAGAAAGAAACGCCGAGACGCGCGTCGGGCTGGTAGATGCGCGAGTTGAGAAGGAATGCGAGAAAGAGAGAGAACGAGAGAGAGGGGAAAGGGAAGAAAACGCAAAGGAAAGAAAGAAAAAAACGTGCTGCCAACCTCGCGCGCGCGATTTTACGGCGCCGTTTTCACGCGCTCCCCTCCCGGGCACGGCGAGATGACACCGTCAGGTAGTTTTTTTTTTTTTTTTTTTTTTTTTTTTAAAGACACTTTGAGCTCGTGAACGCGCGCGCGCCTGCGTAAAAGTATGTGTGGAGGAAAGGTAGCATCCCTCTCTCTCCCTCTCTCTCTCTCTCCCCTGAAAGTGTGTGTGCGCGCGTGAGAGAGATGTTTTTTACGCGTAGCTCCGAGCGCTTGTAAATGACATCCCTCATATCCCTCTCTCCCTCTCTCTCCCTCTCTCTCTCTCTCTTTCTTTGGCGCGCAGATACGTCACGACGGATCAAACAGCTACCGTCTGATGCAGCTCGGCTGCCTCGAGTCCGTGGCCAACTCGTCCGTCGCCTACTCGTCGTCGTCTCCGCTCACCTACCCGGCCACCGGGCCCGAGTTCGCCTCGCCCTACTTCCCAGCCAACCACCAGTACACGCCCCTCCACCACCAGTCCTTCCACTACGACTTCCAGCACGGCCACCCGGCCGTCAACCCGGACGCGTACTCGCTGAACTCGCTGCACCACTCGCAGCAGTACTACCAGCAGCTGCACCACCACGGCGAGCCGGCCGACTTCATCAACCTGCACCACGGCGCGCGCGCGCTCAAGTCCTCGTGCCTCGACGAGCAGCAGCGGCGCGAGCTCGGCTGCCTCGACGCCTACAGGCGCCACGACCTGTCGCTGGTCAGCCACGGCTCGCAGTACGGCGTCCATGCCGAGCAGAGGCTCCTGCCCGGGGCGGGGCTCGGGCTGCAGCCGGCCGGGGCCGATGACCTGCAGGTACCCCCCCTCCACACCATCAACCCCCCTCCCAAAAACTGTTCCACTTAACACACACATACAGCCCCCTTCCATAAGGACGGTGACGTTTATTCACCAAAACCCGAAAAAAAAATCACATCTGGAGCAAACATCTGGCTCAGGTTAACTAGGCTTTAGTCCAGGGTAACAGGTGAAGGAGCTTTCAGGCTTCAGGATGGAAGGAGAAATGGAGAGAAGCACAAGCCGAAGCGCCTTCAGTCTAATAAAACGATCTGAAACGACAAGCATAAAAAAAAAACTAAAATTACTTCTACGATCACTTCTAAAATTGCTGCTAAAATGACTACAACTGCTTTCCACGTCACTGTTAAATCCACTACCACTATCATCACTAAAACACTGCTGAAGACTCGAGACCACAGTTCCTCCTAAAGACCGAGGAGTGCTTTTAAATTCACTACTAAAATTAATCACTTCTAAAACTACTACAAAGGATTTAAAATTCACTTTTACTTTTTTCATTTGAAATAAGAGTAGCCCTAGTTATTATATTGTGAAATAAAAATATTTCTGATGACTTTATTTAAAAACAAAAGCAGTCTTGGTGGCTTAAAAAATTCTTTTAGGTGACCCTATTTGTAAATAAAAGTATCCGTTGTTTATTTTTAAAAAATAAAAGTAGCCTTGCTGATTCTAATTTGAAAAATGCAATTTTGACACCGTTTTAATTTTTTTTTTTTTTTAAAGCAGACACCTCTTTTTGGACTCCAGTCCAGTAGTCTTGCCTTGGTGACAGAGCGAGTCTATGTGACTCTATTTTTCTTAAAAAAAAAAAAAAAAAAGGAGAAGAGGAAAAAAAGAAAAGGCAAATCATTTAAATGAAGTGAACAGACGTTGACCGAGTGTGTGAAATGCTGTAACACCATGTGCGCGTGTGTTTCGCTCCATCTTGCGCCATTGAGGGGTCACGATGAAGAATAAAGCGCAGCGCGCGCTGCTGTTTCTCCGCCGCGCGCTAAAAGGGCGGATTAAGGCACGCGCACAAAAGGCAAATAAAAGACAAATCCTCGACGGTAGAGCACCGTAGTTTATCCAATTTACGACTTAATGTCAATCAACTGGTGATTTATGCAGAGACATCTGAGCGCAGGCCAAGTTAAACCGGCGAGTTAAAGAAAAAAAAACAGCCTTTTTCACTGTGTGTGTGTGTGCGTGTGTGTGTGTGTGTGTGTGTGCGTGTGTGTGTGTGTATGCATATTTGTGTACATAGAATGTAACACTATACTGATTGCTCAATATATTTTAAGAAAAAATAAGAAATATAAAAAATATTAAATGAAATTAAGTGAAGCCCCTCGGTGTGTCGGACTAACCCTAACCCAGCGCTCTGCAGTTCAAATGTAACAGCGGTGATTGAACATAATTGGTGTTTAAGTTAATTTTATTGAAGCCGCTCAACAGTTTAGTCTCGAGTTTTTTGTCATTTTTAGAGCTGCGCGCGCGCCCGTGTCCCAGTGTTTCACTCCGAGGCTCTGATTAAAG
>CM029370.1:745870-778370 GCA_017165825.1 Hepsetus odoe | reverse complement strand
TGGATCAGGTGTGTTAAAAGGGGGTCGGCGTGGAGTTGGTTGAAGTCTGTGATGGAAATGAAGCAAAGCTTTCCATCTTCTCAGATCAAATCTACCTCAGCCCCACACAAGGCATCTAAGATCAACCCCTCAGCGCTTGTTTATGTTGTTGTTGTTGTTGTTGTTGTTTACAGGTGGGACGTGTGTGGTGAACCCTACGGATCTGTTCTGTTCCGTGCCGGGCCGCCTCTCTCTCCTCAGCTCTACCTCTAAATATAAAGTCACCATTGCTGAAGTCAAACGCCGCCTCTCTCCTCCGGAGTGTCTAAATGCCTCCCTGCTGGGGGGCATCTTGAGGAGGTAACACACGTTTTTGCATTTGTTTTTTACCTGTCAGTGCATCATCATACCACACACTCCTCATCACTGACAAAATAAAACTAAAAAAAAATTGAAACCTGGGGAAAAAAGTATATTTTGGGCTCTTTTGATTGGTCCACTCATCACAATAAGCCATCAACAGTGTTCAGGACAGCTGGTGGTTCCAAAAGGTCTATCTATCTATCTATCTATCTATCTATCTGTCTATCTGTCTATCTGTCTATCTGTCTGTCTGTCTGTCTGTCTGTCTGTCTATCTGTCTATCTATCTATCTAACTGTCTGTCTGTCTGTCTATCTATCTATCTATCTATCTGTGTGTCTGTCTGTCTGTCTGTTTGTCTTTCTGTCTGTCTATCTGTCTGTCTGTCTGTCTGTCTCTCTGTCTCTCTGTCTATCTATCTATCTATCTATCTATCTATCTATCTATCTATCTATCTATCTATCTATCTATCTATCTATCTGTCTGTCTGTCTGTTTGTCTGTCTGTCTATCTATCTATCTATGTCAGTAAGTTCCTATACATATATAGGAAAGAGAGAGAGGGAGAAAGGTAGATAGATAGATAGATAGATAGATAGATAGATAGATAGATAGATAGATAGATAGATAGATAGATAGATAGATAGATTTGTTGAGCAACCCTTCGTTAAAAATGTGGCTCTTTGCTCTCATTAGCTGTTCCTCATTATAGCCGCTCTCTGAAGCAGAGCTCACAGTCCGCGTTGGAGAAACGTCGTTATTGAATTAATGTCCTTCAACTTCTTAAACAAAAGATGAAGATAAATAAAGGTAGCAACACAGCAGGAGCTGACAAGCAGAGAGGCCGAGTAGAAAGAAACAGAGAGAAAAAGGCAGGATATTGGTGTGAACAAGCTGCGGACACTTGATCTGGAGATAAAGAAGAGAGAGGCGAGAGGGGAGGGACGGGAAGGGAGAAGGGGCAGGAAAAAAAGAGAAGAATGAGAGAGAGGGTGAGGGAAAGAGGAAGAGATGGAGAGAGCAGTGAAGCCAAAGGTTCCATTATTGATGAGGGAGAGTGAGGGAGAGAGGGAGAGCGAGAGAGCGAGAGGGAGAGGGAGAGCGAGAGAGAGAGAGAGAGAGAGAGAGAGAGAGAGAGAGAGAGAGAGAGAGGACATAAGCTGGGTGTGGATGAAGATGGCACACACACACACACACACACACACACACACATACACACACACATACATACCCACAGACACACATATAAACATACATACATAGAGACACATGCATACAAACACACAGACACACACACATACATTCAGACACACACACACACACACACACACACACACACATACAGAGACACACATAAGCACACTGCAGAGACGGAGTGAAAGGAGTGAAAGAGGAACAAAATGCAAAGAGAATGGGTGAATGAGAGAGAGAGAGAGAGGGAGAGAGAGAGAAATGCTAGACTCGGTTAAAGAAAATGTGCTGGGAATCAGCATCACAAAATAATGCTACAAAAAAAAGATGGAAAATTTCTCCTTCAAATCTGAAAACGAATAAATCAGGGGAGGCTACTTGAGCTGGAGACTGAAAATCTGAGCTGGAAACAATAAAACGATATTTTCACGATACATGATTTGATCATTTTTAGTTTTTCCAGGCTTTGACAAGCTGGAATGGATGAACCACCAGCGCCACATTTCAAAAGTACAATCAGTAAATGAGATTTTTTTATTCGACTGCGCTGAATCCCATTAACCGAACCTAAACATCTTCAGTTTGTAATGAACCAGCAGTTGTTCATCATTCTTCCACCGGTGACGCAGAAAAGTGTAACATGACTGATCAGAGTGATAATAAATGTCGACCTTTCTGAGAATAAAGTCAGCATGTCCCAGAATATTTTATTTTAATGGGGTGAAAAAATCTGTATGCTAATTCTGACTGAATGGAAACAGACTCTTTCGTTTTGGGCGGCTCATATCTGCGTTCACCATGGAGAAGAGCAAGGAGGTGGTTGTGGGTCTTATTGAAGCGGTGTGTGGGGCAGCGTGGGGCAGCGGTGGCCTAGTGGTTAGGGCGTTAGCCGCATGATCGGAGGATCGGAGGTTCAAACCCCTTCCCGATAGGTTGCCCTGAGGTACCCTTGAGCAAGGTACCGTCCCCATCACTGCTCCCCGGGCGCTTTCAATAGCTGCCCACTGCTGCACGGGTTTGAGTGTGCATGGGTAAAATGCAGAGGTCCAATTTCGTTGTGGTTCATGTGTGCTGTGCCGTGACCTTGCAATGACAAGGGTTTTCACTTTCAGTTGAAGACCTCATTTCATTCTGTCGGAGGTTCATGCGTTTGGTGTTTGTTAAATAAAAAATAAGAACACCATCTTTCAGCCGTGGTTACCGATTGGTATTGATGACTAAACTCAAGGATGTTTTAATAAGGCCCTGAACTTTTTCCTTCCTTTTGTCCTTTTTCGGAACCAATCGAAAGAGAAATGATCGTTTTGTGTGAATTAACCTTTTGTTTTTATAGTTCGAATTAAAATATTATAATAAAGGCAGACTAAAGGACACCGAGACTTTGTTTCTCTCTCTCTCTTTCTTTCTCTCTCTCCCTGTATTTCTTTCTCTCTGTCTGTCTCTCTGCATCTCTCTGTCTCTCCCTCTCTCTCTGTATTTCTTTTTCCATCTGTCTCTCGTTCCTTTTTTCTCTCTGTCTGTCACTCTTTATCTCTCTCTCTTTCTCTCTCTGTATATCTTTGTATCTCTTTCTCTCTCTATCTGTAACTCTGTCTCTGTTTCTCTCTCTCTCTCTTTCTCTCTCTGCATGTCTCTGTATCTTTGTATCTCTCTCTTTCTCTTTCTATCTCTCTTCTCTCTCTCGCTCTTTCGCTCTGCATCCCTCTATATCTTTGTATCTCTCTCTCTCTCTGTCTCTCTCTATCTGTAACTCTCTCTTTCTCTCTCTCTCTCTCTCTCTTTCTCTCTCTGTATATCTTTGTATCTCTCTCTTTCTCTTTCTCTCTCGCTCTTTTGCTCTGCATCTCTCTGTATATCTTTGTATCTCTCTCTCTCTCTCTCTCTCTCTCTCTCTCTCTCTCTCTCTCTCTCTCAGAGCTAAGTCTAAGAATGGTGGCCGGTGCCTTAGAGAGAAGCTGGACAGGTTGGGACTCAATCTCCCAGCAGGCCGCAGAAAAGCCGCTAACGTCACCCTGCTCACCTCTTTAGTGGAAGGTAAGACTCGCTGGATCTGATTTGATCTTCCCTTTTTCAATTTCTGTAAGAGTCACTCTACATCACCTAAATCACCTTCTCTAGTTGCTACGGGCACAGGATAAGACAATAATAGCTATTAATATTATGCCCACTGGTGCAGGTTAAATATGATATTGGTGGTTATTATAATGTTATTATTTTCTTACCCACTAAAAATACAAGGTTACAAAAAAGTAATTCCATCAAGGACTGAATTCGTGTCGCCCTTTACGACATGTATGATGTTAATCTCCAGTCGGGCTTTTAATAAATAGGCTTTTTTAAAGCTTTATAAGTTTTGAAGGCATTAAAACGGGACCAAGACACTGGTTACAGCACGGCTCGACGAAAACAATAGTAAAAAATTCTGAATTGAAATTCCTATTTTGATGCATATTTTCAGAATTGAAATAACTACTCAATCTTTGATGTGCAGCCGCTGATGTAAGAACGACGTCTTAGTTGCAAATTTGGTAAAAGGATCGTCTTCTATTCCACACACAGCTTGAATTTTTATTATTGCTTATCAGTGAGACTTCCTACAGCTGCATGTACGTCGGCAGTTGTGAAAGTTTCTTTGTTCTTCAATGCTGTTCTTGTCTTGAAACATGATGAAAAGTAATGTGGGCGTAAATAGAGACTGATAAGGTTGTGATTTAATGTCACACACACAGTAGGAAAGAGTTCCTTTTCTATCAAAAAGCGAATAAAGCAGATTTTCCTCTTAAAATACTCTGTAAGATATCTCGAGTTGACTGCTCCATCACCTGATAGATGAAAGGTGAGGTAATACATTGACAGAAATCTGTGAAAGAAATGGTTTTTGACCAAAAAATAGGGCTTCAAGAAAAATATATAAAAATATATTTAAAAAATATATTTAAAAAATAATAAAAATGAAAAGCAAAATTTAAAAAAAAAAAACATATGTAAACACTAATTATTTGAAGTGACGTTGTAAAAAATGTAATGTAAACAAATGGAAATGTTAAAGAAAATATTGGAAAATAATCTTTATTATTATTTTTTTTTTCTATTTTTCACCAGAAAAATGACCACAATCGATAAACAAGATGTAAAATGTTGTGGAGTAAGCTGACAGAATTTGGTGAAATGATTTATTGGTCAAAATTTGCGCTGTAAAGTATGTACCTAAGGGATAAAAACTTGTAAAACTAATTTTAAATTGTTTAAAAAAATGTATTTGATGAAATGACACACCATAATAATTATCTATAAAGGTTCTTTGTGGAACCAAAAGTAGTGGCTTCATGCAAAGAAACCTGTTTTCACCAAAGTGTTAGAAGACGTACATGTTGCAATATATTTATCCGTAAACGTCTCATGAATTTAAAACCATAACCCTCTTTGGGTGCAGGTGAGGCGCTACACCTGGCCCGGGACTTCGGCTACACCTGTGAGACAGAGTTTCCCACCAAAGCGGTAGGAGAACACCTGGCACGGCAGCACACAGAACCCAAGGAACAGAACGCCCGCAAGAAAATGGTGCTGGCCACCAAGTGAGTCCAACACAATGAAATATTATTAATTTATTGCATCATTAGAGATCGTTTGACTAAATTTTTTAAGCTGGAAATGTTGGTCAATGGAAATCTCTCACACATTGTAGAACGAAGAACCAAAATCAGATCACAATCCCCTGAAAGGAACAGTTCTATAAGCAGCTACTAGCGGCTTGTGTCCTGGGACAAGGTCCCAGGATCGGAAGGTCCTGGGTTCGAAATTCCAGATCAGTATGTTGCCCTGAGGTACCCTTGAGCAAGGTACCGTCCCCACCACTGCTCCCCGGGGGCTGGATACAGCTTTCCACTGTGTGTGTGGGTTGAATACAGAGGATTTCCCTGTGGTTCACAATGTCAGATTTTCACTTTTGCTAACAAACATGTCCTCCTTTCGGCCGTGATGTTTCTGTCTAAGATCAACGTTGGTGAGACACTCGGTGTGTTTGTGTGTGTCTGCAGGCAAATCTGTAAGGAGTTCCAGGATTTGTTAAGTCAGGACCGTTCTCCGCTGGGTTCCTCACGGCCAACGCCAATACTGGATTTAGACATTCAGAGACATTTAACACATTTCAGGTATAAACACACTACAACTCACATTATCCCAAATAAAATGTGATATATTATCACTGCCGGGCGAAAACCTGTTCTTTCCAAAATCTCCAGTTAATTGAGTGAAAGTCAATGTAAACAGACGTATAAGCTGCGGCCTAGTGTTTAGGGACTAGGCCTCAGGATCAGAAGGTTGTGGGTTTGAGTCCCTGAGGTACACTTGAGCAAGGTACCATCCCATTACTGCTCCCCGGGTGCTGGATATGGCTTCCCACTGCTGCTCGGTGGGTGTGGGTTAAATGCACTTCGTTGTTGTTCACTGTGCTCATGGGGACAGTCACTTTCACTTTCACTTGTTCATTCTGTGTTTTCAAATTTGGGTAAAAATGGAAAAATTTTGGATACAGGTTTTTCTCCCAAGGTGACAAAACTGAAACATTCTTTCCAACGGGTGTTTTTAAAGAAAACAATTAGAATGTTTTTGGTGGTTTTTTTCAGTCTTATCACACATGGCTTTGGCACGCCAGCGATCTGCGCCGCCCTCAGCACCTTTCAGACAATTCTGAGTGAAATGCTAAACTACCTGGAGAAACATTCGGCCAATAAAAGCACGGGGACACCGGACGGCAGCCAGATCAACTCCAACTCCGAAAAGACACCACTACGCAAAACAGCCGAGACGCCAACGAAGGATGGCAAAATGGAGAAGACAGAATGACTGCGTCCATCTTAGTCAAGACAGATCACTGTTGAATCACTTCCTGACCTGAGCCCTGATGGGCAGGCCTCGTTCAGGGCGTGGCTGATAAGGGGCGGGCTTTTTTCTTTATGTTTTTATTATTATTATTTAACAAACCTCCAGTATTAATTTATTCCCCAGCATCACGTCTTACCCCAGTGTCCGTATGAACGTAGAAAAGAACATCGTCTTCTCGACCTTTCCAGTCAACGTATTTTCACCATTTTGTAAGTTATTAAAGAAGGTATTTTGTTTAAAGTCGGTCTTTACTTATAGTTGAAATAATTATTTGAAAATGTAATATCTTTTATTGAAAGATACACATTCCATTTTTTTGGCAAGGCCTCATTTCGGGCCGCTTTGGAACTGTAAATGAATCCCGGGTGACTCTCTTTGTTGCCATTGGTCAGCTGTATATTGTGCATGTTAAAGTTTGTACCACTGCTCAAACTTGACGTTCCTCACCGAAGCTTCCGAACACAACATGTCGACTGCATTTGTAAAGAAGTTATATATAAATATATAAAAAACAACTTTTCTTGTAGCTTTTGAACTACATATATGAAATATCCTTACATGCAAACTACCAGTGTCCAATAAAGCATATTGCTCAAAGTCTTATATTAAATCGGCGTGAACTCTTTTGGATATCTTTGGAACACAGCACATCATCACATATAAAAACAACATATGGCGTAATATGTAAAGGATTTCTATTATATCTCAAATGTTGCATTATTCTAAATAAATCCTACATTTCTAAAATGGATAAATATCTCAAGATATTGCTAATATTATTTATTTTTGGTGTTTAAATACTCTAATCATATGCATTTCATATATTATGCACAAAAAAAATAATAATCATTTAAACACAGCCAATAGGTTTGGGTTTTATTTTGGATATGTTTCGCTAAAAGTTTACCCACTTCAGAATAAAGGGCTCTAATTTTCTGTCGGGAAAAACATGGTTCTAGGTATAGATTTAGCAAAAAATCCTTTAAAGAACCCTCCTTTAACACAATTATCCTTATTTTTAAGTGTGCTTACTTCTTCTGCAGTATTCTAGAGAAGGCATCGTTTTCTCTATAGGATTCAGATGGCAGCAATATTTTTTCACCCCCTCACTCACCCCAGTCTTACCCCACTGAGTGGATTTGCCCATCAGGATGGGTTTATCCCTTTACGATTCAAATGGACTTACTGGGTTTATTGACCACATTTACTGTCCTGGACTTCTGTCACGCTGCGTTGGCCAAAATGAGCCAACTATACTTTTATTCTTATCTTTTTGGTGCCAAAAAAGTAACACTTTACTTTTGGGTATCATCCATGGACTCTACATTCATCCCAGAATGATACTGGACACTTGACATTAACCTTTATAAATGTCAGTATAAGATACCTCCAAGTGTCAAAACAAGTTAATTTAGACGTTGTCTAGCTTCATATACTCGACTCCACATGCACAGGATGCCACTTGGTTATTCCAAGTATAAAGTAATTCCTAGATCAATATGCTAAAGCTATGAAACATTTAAAAGCCTTAAAACCTTTATTTTAAAGCTCAAAAGTTGTACTTTACTGTCCACTGATAAGGCAGATTTAAGCTGATAATATCGTCATGACAACTGCAGCTGTGAGAATAAATAAGAAGAAAAATGTTGCAGAAACTAATTAAAATGGCTTCTTTTAAATGTACAGAGCCCACAGGATTTTTGTTGTTATATTCACACAAAAGTCACTGATAAAGTATGAAGCATTTAAAAATTTTGAGAAGCAGAATGACTGTCCTTCCTTGAAACTACATTTTTGTTTTGACCAACAAATTGCCAACAAAGACTTTATTGATTTTATTACACTTTACAGGACAATTTAACTGAAAGGTCTCTGGGATTTGCAAAAACAGGGTTTAATAATGAGGTTAAAGGATCTACTTGATAATAGAGCTTTTGACAAATGATGAAACTTTACAGATCTACTTTACTGGTAAGGTTTACTGACAAACGTTAAGGAATTGCTTTGCTACATGTTCTTGTAGGGGTTTGCTTGACAAAGCCACCAGTGAAGTTCTACTGCAAAAACTTTACTGATCTACTTAACTAAGGAACGTCTATGAAAAACTTTCTGAAACTACTGATTTATTAGTAAAATTAATAGAAGTACTTGGGGTCTAAAGGTCAGAGTAACGGCAAGTGTGGAAGAGAGGTGAAGAGGAGAGTGCAGGCAGGTTGGAATGAGTGGAGAAGAGTGGAGGAGTTCAAATTTTGGCACATGCATTTCCAAAAAAATAACAATTTAATTTTCTAAGAATATGTGCTTTCTATGACAGCGGTACAGATTGGAACGATACAGAAAACATTAGCTCTAGCATTAGAAGGTTGTGGGATTGCCTTGAGGTACCCTTGAGCAAGGTACTGTCCCTATCACTGCTTCCCAGGTGCTGGATGTGGCTGTGCACTGCTGGACGGTGTGTGTGTGGGTTAAATACAGAGGATGCATTTGGTTGTGGTTCACTATGTGCTGTGTTTCACTATGAGAAATAGTCACTTTCACTTTCAAATTTATAATGCAGTTTAAAGGAAGGAAACGGCTAAATGTGTTCGGTTGTGGCACAGCTTGTTAATGAAATGAGGAAGATTCATACACCTCCTTCCTGGAAGATTCAGGGAGCAGGTGTACGTACATGAAGATGTTGGACTGGGCTGTTGTTTGGTGCTGGTTGAACAATACAATTACAGCAAATATCATCATAACGGTGATCTCATTCTCCTCCAGCCACATGGTGTTTCCATCTATTGCTACATTCCGACTGATACTGATCCATTTAATGGTTTACTGGACTGAGTGATAAGGTTTAGGCCCCACCCCCCAAAAAACCAGGGCAATTATCAGGTGAGTCACACCAAGTGGGGTTTAAGTGGAGATTGATTTCTTTGCCTCTCACTGTATCATTTTATTTCAATATATTTTATTAAAGATACATTTTCCTCACTTTCATTGATGATGTTGTTGTTGAAGAAGATGATGATGATGGCAATCTGTTCTAAACTTCTCACGTCTCCTCACGTTTGCAACACCCAGTCAATACACGTGAATCAGAGAATACTGACGGGTTTGTCTGTAGATGAACATGAACATAATGCGTTTTAGAAAGATTCAAATATTCCTTTGCACGAAAAAAGTTTCTGAAGTTCTGAATCTCAGTATCAAAGTCCATATTGAGCTCCTCAGCTCATACTGACAGATCTCAGAGAAACCCAAATATATATAAATATGTAGTAGCGCACAAAATCGATAAGTATATTGATTAGTGTTTTGGCTAGCTCTTGACGTAGCTATATATTTATAGCGCCAAATAAAGTATTTATTGCGTCAAAATCAAACGTATGATCGACTGATAATGTCTGAGTCTGTTCATTAACACCATCTTTAGACAGATGGAGCACGAAAATCTCGGGGGAAATCATTATAAAATTGCATCCACAGCTAACTGGTCGCTTTTATTGTATAAATCAGGCTAATAAACACATCGTAGGGTGTCTCTAGATTATGTTGCTTGATAAGAACATATTTGTAAAGAAGTTACATACATTTCTCCAACATTTTCCTAAAGAAAAATGGGAAAAAAGGAAAGAAATGCAGAGGAAACAGTGCTTAAGCAGGAGCTCAGGTCAACGGAACACAATGAAGTATTTATCACGTTACTCAAGCGCCATCTGCTGGTCGGATTTAGCATCAACACCAAAAAATAGCACGCCCTCCTCGCAAGTGCTCTGCCTGCTGTTTACTCTTTATAAAGGGTTTAAACATGCCTGTCAAAAAAAGACAGGAAGAAAACCTGTTTCTTCCTGACTGATCATTACCTGACATGGCTAAAGTCAGGGACAAGGTAACCATAAGAATTCGATAATGTTTGTGAAATATGGGAGTGTTTTGATGCCATGTAATTGGACCAATAATTATAAAAAGTAATGTAATTAAAGTCTAAATGTTTAAAATGTGTTTATTTCTGTGGTTATTTGTACAAAATATCACTATATATGTACACTTTACATACAGACAGGCAGATAGACGGACAAGACGACAGACAGACAGACAGACAGACAGACAGACAGATAGACAGAAAGACAGATAGACAGATAGACAGATATATAGGTAGATAGACAGATAGACAGATAGATAGATAGATGGATAGATGGATAGATGTAGGGATTTTGTTTAAAGGGAGTTTTCTAACCAGTTTTATAAGTCAGCGTTTAGTTCAACCACCATTATTCTTCAGCACAGCCTGAACTAAGCAAGCGTTCTTTATATATATTTTTAGGTCATCTTCTAGAACACTTTTCCAGGCTTCAGAGACTGGACTGAAAATGAGAGACAACAACACTGTCCTTCAGGAAGATCTGGAGAACTGCTCAGGTATAGAGACTTTGGGATGCAAAAGGTGAAGAAATGAGGCAGGGCTTGAGATTTTTGTGAAGTTTTGCTATTTTTTTAAAAGAAATGATGAAAAAGATTCAAGAGCACAATGATTGCACTTCTGAGGTTAAGGTTCAGGTTTAGTTGTGGTGCTCATTTATAGGTTCTACCAGTCAAAAGAATCCTCTGAAATCTAGTGTGTGTTTGTGTGTGTGTGTGTGTGTGTGTGTGTGCATGAAAATGTTGAATTCAAATCAAAGCCTCCTGTGCAGAATGCGCCTACTTTCTCTCAAACTGTTACGACATCTGTCATGGCCTCTAGACATGCCCTGAGGAGTGAATGTTTGTGTGTGTATGCGTGTGCATGTGTGTGTGTGTGTGTGTGTGTGTCTGGCTCTATCTGCAGAGCAGCAGGACTGTTGAAACATTCATCACTGATTCTTTTCACTCATCCATAAGTTGAGAAGTGCCTTAATGGCCAATGGAACAGATCCTCATGAGCAGCAGCAGCAGCCACAACATGAAACTGGGTCAAGCTCCATCAGCTCCACTTCTCTCGCAGAGAACCAGAGAACCTTCCTGCAAAACCATCCATTTACAAACCAAAGAGAAAAACTCAAGGCGTTTGTGTCAGAACTGCTAAACTGTTGCTCAACAACAGGAACCAGAAATATTTCACGATTTAATGTAAAGTCCTGTGCACATTTGCCGCCCCGTTGTGACAGTAGAGCTATCTGAAAAAAGTGAAAGTGAAAACCCTTGTCATTGCGAGGTCATGGCACAGCACACATGAACCACAATGAAATTGGACCTCTGCATTTAACCCATGCACACTCAAACCCGTGCAGCAGTGGGCAGCTATTGAAAGCGCCCGGGGAGCAGTGATGGGGACAGTACCTTGCTCAAGGGTACCTCAGGGCAACCTATCAGGAAGGGGTTTGAACCCCCGATCCTCCGATCATGCAGCTAACACCCTAACCGCTAGGCCACCGCTGCCCCATTCATTACTTATCTGGTAAGTGTTTATTAGAATAAATATGAATAATCAAAACATTAACCCAGTGTGTTCATTTACAGAGTATTTACACCTCCCATATTCCTTTACCTTCATTAAAGCAGGAGCTGCTAATGCACCAGAACTAATCCAGGCAGGAGATCAGCGAGAAGATCAGGGAACACTGATTCTTTTAACCATGTGACTTTACTGATAAAGGATGTGTTTTTATCAGTTGTATCAATTAAACAATTAATTAAACAAGTCTAAATTAAATCTGTTTATCTATCTGTCTATCTATCTGTCTATCTATCTAACTGTCTGTCTGTCTCTCTGTCTATCTATCTATCTATCTATCTATCTATCTATCTATCTATCTGTGTGTCTGTGTGTCTGTGTGTCTATCTATCTATCTGTCTATCTGTCTGTCTGTCTTTCTATCTATATATCTATCTATCTATCTGTCTATCTATCTATCTGTCTGTCTGTCTGTCTATCTATCTATCTATCTATCTATCTATCTATCTATCTATCTATCTATCTGTGTGTCTGTCTGTCTGTCTGTTTGTCTTTCTGTCTATCTATCTGTCTGTCTGTCTGTCTCTCTGTCTATCTATCTATCTATCTATCTATCTATCTGTCTGTCTGTTTGTCTGTCTGTCTATCTATATACCTGTCTCTCTGTCTGTCTGGCCATTTCTTTTTTATTTCATATTTTACATTTTCTGAGAATTGATTTCTGAAACATCTTGTGCAGCTCTGAACTCTCACCACCGTGATGGTGCCGTTTAGCCACAAGAGGGCGCCAAATACTAAGACATTTTGTCCCCATGCCTGGACGTTATTTTGCTTTTTTTGTTTTTCAAAAACTTTTCTGGGCAATATATGTTTTAGACTCCCGTATGTATTCATTGTGCTTTTATTTAAAAGATCGTGTAATTTTCTAACTCCAGTACAGAGACACCAACCGGTCTAATTCAATTAGTCTAATTAAATAATTAAAATAATATTCAAGAATGATCTTCTGCTTTAACCTTTAGCTCGGTGTTTCCCATCCTCGGGCTCGTGATATGTTTTTCAACAGTAAACAAAACCAAAGTGCGTGTGTGTGTTTGCCGTTGAGCGGAGCTGCAGTTCCGCTCGCGGCCAGCAGGTGGTGGTGTTTCTCTCGGCGGCGCGGCTGAAGGACGGCTCGAGCCCCGCGGTGCTGCGAGCGGACACCTGATCCCGCGCTGAGCCGCGATTTGACTTTCAGATGGAAAGCGCGAAGCCTCGAGCGCAGAAACCGCGACGGGGGCGTGGGGGGGGGGGGGGCTGCGGGAGGAGCGCGCGAGCAGGGCGGAGCCAGACAACCGAGAGAGAAAGAGAAAAAGGGAATCGATACTTTCTCTCATCATCTTTCTGCGCCAATTAAGGAGAGAATTGATGGGCTAATTTAACCGGCTTCTTTAATTGCACACAGTCCTAATAGCAATAAAATAATCATCATTATATAATCACACAAAGAGCAGTTATAATATCTATTTATCTATCTATCGATGTATACATACGCGCGCGCGTGTGTGTATAATTTTTATCATTGTGTTTATATATTGTGTTTTTCTTTTTTTCATGAATGATGATGATAATGATGATGTGATACTGGTCACTAAAGTGTTTGTCTTTTCTTTATTGTTTCTCATGTTTTTGATGATCTATTTTTTAATGGTTCATTTGCTTTGTTGTCTTTATTTTATGTTTTGTTGTGCAGAGTCAGACTGGCCGCCCCACAACATTTATTTATTTATTTGTTTGTTTGTTTATTTATTTATTTTTTTAGGAGGAGCGTTAAAGACTTTCCCTTTAATCCCGCCGCAGGTGATCAGTGATCAGTGTGTGTGTGTGTGTGTGTGTGTGCGTGCGCGCGCGCGCCCTGCGCCCCGAGTGAGCGCGCGCAAGGGAATCACAGCAGATATGATTCTTGTGTGAGCTTTATGAGAGAGAGAGAGAGAGAGAGAGAGAGAGAGAGAGAGAGAGAGAGAGAGTTGAGTCCTCCACTCCTCATGAAAACACTCTCCGTGGAGGGAGCAGCGCGTGAACATGCTGTGGAAACTGGTGGAAAATGTGAAGTATGAAGACATTTATGAGGTAAAGCGCGCGCGCGCGGGTGGGGGCAGTGCGGGGGGCAGCGGGGCATTTAGTCCGGCGTGGGGGCACTTTGTCCAAAATCGCGCTTCTGTGCTGCTGACGGAGGAATTAACACTCATCCCTCCGTTTCTCTCCTCCTGCAGCTCCGCGTTTCTTCTTTGATTCTGTTCTTTTTTGTGCAAAAGGGAGAAACAAGCACAGAGCGCTGCTTTTATTTCCAATCCCTTTCTATCAGAGAAATTCACGCTTAACTACAGTCTCACATCTGGCAACCATTTCTCTTTCTTTCTCTTGATTTTCTTTTTTTTTCATTTGTAGAAAAGGCGAGACGCGCTGTTTGTATTCAGACTCTTAAAATTAAAATGATTTTTTTTTTTAAGCCTGATTTGATGCTTAGAAAATATCCTGTTCGATTTTTACTCCAACAGTGGAGCAGTTTTATCTGCAGGAATGAGAAGCAGACACGCTGGAAATGAAGACAGACGGAAGAGAGATTTTTTATTCCATTTTGAAAATTGAATTGAATTCAGTTGCAAGTTCAATTTTAAAGACCGTCCACCTTCAGCAGAGTTGGCGGGCGCTGAGCAGCATTTAGCTGTGATGAACTAGCAGCCCGAGCTCGGGACTAAATACTATTGGATGCTATTTGGTATTTAATGCTTCACGTGCAGTAATTTGTAATTTGGGGAATTTTGAAAAATATTTTTGTAGCGATTTGGGGAGGAAAAGAAGAAATATATCTATAAGACAGATATTATATTTCTTCTATGTTTATTTTATTTATATATATATATATATATTAGAATATATATATTAATGCACGTGCAGATTTTCAAATTTTATTCAATGAATGAATGATGATAAAATTAGCAGATGTATTAGCAAATGTAACAGAATATTTGGCAGCGTAATGAATAAATTGTGTGTGTGTGTGTGTGTGTGTGTGTATGTGTAAAGGCCCTCGCGGGACTGTGTGTCGCCCTCGCGAGACGCACATGGCTTTTCTCCCACAGCCCTCGTGACCCGCCGGCTAATTAAACACTTCGACCCGAGCGCGTGAAATCGCTCAAAATACGGGCTGATTTATAGGAGGGAGCAGGAGCGCGCGGGGGGCGACAACAGGGGGGCTTTTACACGTTTTAAACACTGTAAACATCTAAACATTTTTAGCGTCGCAGTCACGAGCGCTGGAGCGCGCGCTCAGGCGTCCCGAGCTCGACGCGGCCGTTTCTGGAGCCTTAAAGAGATTCGGGAGGGCGCGTGCACAAAGTCTAGACGGCGCGCGCGGTATAGATTCCCACGTCACACTCACAGTGATTCATTTCTGTCCAGATGGACTTACTCTAACACTGTGTGTGTGTGTGTGTGTGTGTGTGTGTGTGGGGGGGGGGGGGGGTCTGTGTATTTGTGGATCATTCGACTCCATTGAAGAAGCTGCTGTGCATTAACATTATAAAATACTTTAGGCAGATGGTTTATGAAGGAACTAAGGATGGGGTTTGTGTGTGTTATGGTGATTGGAAGGTGTTGATGGTGCTGAAATATGTCTTTTTAATGATGGGACAAGTATAAGTCATGTTGGACCAGGTGTTTATTGTGATAGTACAGGTGTTTACGGTGTTGGACCAGGTGTTTATTGTGATAGTACAGGTGTTTACGGTGTTGGACCAAGTGTTTATTGTGGTAGGACAGTTGTTTATGGTGATGGACAGGTATGGGTGGAGTTGGGACAGGTGATAATGATGTTGGTCCAGGTGTTTATTGTGATAGTACAGGTGTTTACGGTGTTGGATCAGGTGTTTATTGTTACTGAAAAGCTATTCATGGTGATGGGCAGGTGTAAATGGGTTTGGGACAAGTGTTTGTTGTGATTGGACAGATGTTAATGGTGATGGGCAGGTGTTTATTGTGATAGGACAGATGTTTATGGTGATGGGCAGGTGTTTATTGTGATAGGACAGATGTTTATGGTGATGGGCAGGTGTAAATGTGTTTGGGACAGGTGTTTATTGTGATAGGACAGATGTTAATGGTGATGGGCAGGTGTTTATTGTGATAGGACAGATGTTTATGGTGATGGGCAGGTGTAAATGGGTTTGGGACAGGTGTTTATTGTGATAGGACAGATGTTTATGGTGATGGGCAGGTGCTAATTGGGTTGGAACAGGTGATTGGTGGGGTTGCAGTAGGTGTGTATGGCACTGAGACGGGTGTCTGTTGTGTGTTGTGATAGGTGTAAATGGTGTTGGGACAGGTGTTTATATTGATGGGATGTGTTTTCATAGAGCTGAGACAGGCATTCCTGATGATGGGACAGGTGTTTGTGGTGTAGGGACAAATATTTAAGGTGTTAGGACAGGTGTTTATGATGTTGGGACAATTACTTATTGGGCTGGGACAGGTGATATGGTGTTTGGGCAGCTGTTTATGGTTTTGTGACAGTTACACGTGGATATGGGACAGTTGTAAAAAGGATTTAAAGGTGATAGGATGGGTTAACGTTGTTAAGACGTTTAAAATAATTATGTTTCAAAAGTTGAAACAGTATTTTGTGGATGTATATGTTAATGAGTTGTTTATTTCATGTCGGGACAGATGCTTATGGTGTTCATCCAGGTCGTTGTGGTGTTTAAAGACATGCTTAAAGCCTTGAGATGGATGTGAATGGTGTTGGAACAGGAGATTATAGTCTTGTGACAGGGGTTACGGTGTCTGGACAGATGTTTACGGAGTTGGAATAGAAACATTGGTAGTTTTTGGTCAGCAGTATTTATTATTTATGGTGTTGGGACAGGTCTGTATGGGCTAAACAGATATTCGCGGTGTTGGGACGGGTATATACTGATGATAAAGGTGTTCATGGTGTTGGCAGAGGTCTGTTGTATATATTGTTGAGACAGGTGTTTATTGCATTGGGACAAATTTAACTGGTGTTGAAACAGTTGTTTATGGTGTTGGGATAGGTGTAAATATTGTTAAATTAGGTGTTTATACTGTTGGGACTGGTATTTTGGTGCTGTGACATTCGTACATGGTACTGAAGCAGGTGTTTAAGGTTTTAGGACAATGGTGTATCATGCTGATGCTGGTTTTTATGGTGTTGGGACAGGTGTATATGGTGTTTAAGCAAGTCCTGTGAAAGGTGTTTGTGGTATTGGGACACATTTTTAAAGATGCTCATGGTGATGTTGAAGGTTATGTTGAAACAAGTGTTTATGATGTTGCAAGAGGTGTTTATGGTGTTGAGACAAGCCTATATGGTGATGACACAAATGTTTAAGGTGTTGGAAGATGGTTTTAGATGTTGGGACAACATTTTCAGGTGTTGGAACGATTGTTTAAGGTGTTGGGACACGTGTTTAAGGTGTTGGAATAAATGTTAAAGGAGTTGGGGCACGTGTTTAAAGTGTTGGGACACGTGTTTTAAGTGTTGGGACATGTGTTTAAGGTGTAGAGGAAGTTGAGGCAGGTGTTGATATGGTGTTGAGACAGGTAAGTGGGGCTCTTGGGGATTTAGAGGAGTTTTTGTCTCTATTTTTCGGTGGGACCGGTGTGTGGAGTGGGCAGGTATGTCAGGTGCTTGAACAGGTGTTTATGAAAATCATTTGCATGCGCGCGTGTGTGTGTGTGTGTGTGTGTCGGAGATTCTACCCCAGCTGCCGGCTCTTTTAGCCCAGCAGGGGGCAAATAGAAGAGGCGCGCGCGCGCAACAAAAACACCATAGGACAACATTGGGCAATGGGGTAAAGAGAGAGAGAGAGAGAGAGAGAGAGAGAGAGAGAGAGAGAAGGAGAGTGTCCTCGCGGGGGTGTATTCGCGCTTCAGTGACCACTTGTGCTTCCCTGTTGACTCTCTCTCTCTCTCTCTCTCTCTCTCTCTCTCGCTCCTCCTCTCTCTCTCTCTCTCTCTCTCTCTCTCTTTCTCTCTCTCCGGCTCGTGCGCGCGCGTCTTTTTAAGCACTGCGGCGATATTAGGAGTCATGAATAACAATCACTCCGAGGAGGTGTAGCAGCACGCGGAGGGGTGGAGGGGTAACTCTGGGGGTTGGGAGGGAGGGGGGCAACTAGACGGGGCAGGGCAGGCGGGACGGCACGCGCGCCAGTCGGGCAGCAAAGAAAGAGAGAGAGAGCGCGCGGCACTGAAAGACAGAGCCATGAGGAGTTAGCAGCCGGAGAGAAAGAGAGAGGGGGAAAGAGAGAGAGAGGGAGAGAGAGAGAGAGATACACACACATCTGCAGGCGCTTCTGCACTCTCGTGCGTGCGTGTGTGTGTGTGTGTGTGTGTGTGTGTCCAGATGTTAGTCCACAATTATTCAGTGACGGTAAGTCAAACTTACTTTGCACAGACTTTCAATTATTTTTATTTTTTTGTTCTTTTTTTTTTGTTTTGGTTTTTTCTGACCCCGGATCTAATCTGTTCGGTGCCCGCCTCCCTCTTTCCATCCATCTCTCCATACTTCCTTCCACTCTGGATTATCCTGTTTAGCCTCGGGATGTTTTGCCTAAATAACATCCCCCCAGTCTCGGCTCTCCGGCCCAGGACCGGCTCCACACCGGCGACGTCCGGATTTAAATAATCTCTAATCTCTGGACCCAGCCTCACACTTTGATCTAATCCGAGAATCTGCTCTCGTTCTGCCCGCGCGCGGCTCCTAAAATTTTCAGGAAACTGCGGTCCTGCTGAAGATCCGCGGCTCTTCTTAAAACTCTGCACTTTTACCATTTTCCCCCAAATGATCACTAAGTTTTTAAACGAATTGGTTCTTCTTCTTCCGTCCTTGGTTCTTGATCTCCATGCTTGATTCTCTGTGATTGGTTCTTGATCTCCATGCTTGATTCTCTGTGATTGGTTCCTAATCTCCATGCTTGGATCTCCATGTTTGGTTCTTGTACTTTATCTTTGGTTTGAGAACAATTCATTGTCCTTATTATTATTATTATTATTATTTTTCTTTATACTTGGTTCTTGTTCTTCAAGCTTGGTTCCGGTTCTCCATGTTTGGACTTTGTTGTCCTTGGTTTCTTTTCTTCCTCTATGCTTGGTTCTTGTTCTCCATCCTAGGTTCTCTGTGCTTAGTTCTTGTGCTACACGTTTGATTATTGTAGCTTCGACCTGGTTCTTGTTCTCCATTCTTGGTTCTTGTTCTTCAGGTTCTAATCCAGTTCTTTTGTTTAATACACAAAAATCTAAACTTCATTTTAAAAATAGTTTCATACGGTGATTTCAGGCAAATCACCAAAAATCTGTAATTTTTTATTTCTATTATTTAATATTAATTTGGTCTAATTTTGATTATTTTATAACATTTTGAAATTACACCTACATTTATGCACATTTTGTTCTGGGGTTGTTTTTTTTTTCACTTTATATAAACTATTTTTCTGTCCATTTTTATCACAATGTTTATTTTTCCATTCCTGCAGGACCGCCATGACGGGGTCCCGGGCCACAGCTCGCGCCTGTCCCAGCTGGGCTCCGTGTCTCAGGGGCCCTACTCGAGCGCGCCGCCGCTCTCCCACGCGCCCTCCTCGGACTTCCAGCCGCCGTATTTCCCGCCGCCCTACCAGCCACTCCCGCCCTACCACCAGGGCCAGGACCCCTACTCGCACGTCAACGACCCGTACGCGCTGAACGCGCTGCACCAGCCGCACCAGCAGCACCCGTGGGGCTCCTCGCGCCAGCGGCAGGACGGCGGCGGCGCCGAGACGGCGGGCGGCGGCTCCCTGCTCGCGCAGCCTCGCGCGTCGCTGCCGCAGCTGGGACTCGACCCGCGCCGGGACTACAGCGCCGTGCGCCGGCCGGACGTCCTGCTGCACTCGGCGCCGCACGCGCTCGAGGCGGGGATGGGCGACGGGCTGCTGCACGGGCTCGCGCACGGCATGGAAGACGCGCACGTGAGTCACGTCTGGGTGCTTTTCTTTCACTCTTTCTTTACATCTATTCTTTCTGGCTTCATATCTATTTTTTTGTTTTCACATATATATTATGTCTTTCTTTTTTAAATTTTTTTCTGTCTTTTCTCTTTTATACACTTGCTTTATATGTAATCTTTTTACTCAGAAATCTTTCTCAATTTCCATCTCCTTTCCTGCGTTTCATAATTCCTTCATTCGTTTGTTCAAAATCATCACTTTATTTAATTTTTCTTCCTGCATGATTGGCCATTTTCACCTTTAAAATATAGAATAGATACAAAACATATATTTACTAACGTATATATGAAATCACATCAATTTAATTTAACGCGTTAATTATTTAAATGTATTTGTCATTTATTTGTATCAAATATTTTGTAATATACGACGCACATCCGACAGCGCGAGGCCGAATCTACCTGATCAATTAAGGATTGTTTTGTTTATCAAGTTTATTTGTTTGCTGCTTATTAACGACAGCAAGTGTCTAAAAGAGCTGCACAAGAATCAAATCAATCATTAGGCTTTTGGCTTTAATCTGCCCATTAATCCTCATTACTCCCCATTAAAGGGGGAGGGGGAGGGTTCAGGGGGCTCGTGTGGAGATGATGCATTAAAACCCCAAATTATATTTACATATTTGCAGGAGTTGGAGGGAGTGACTGCGGATTTCTGTGCAGTTTGTTTGCATTAGATTTAATGAAGACCAGCAGACGTGGTTCAGCATGGGATCGTCTGTGCTTTTCTCCAGTCCAGCCTAAAGAAAAGTTTACAGACTAAATCCACAGACCGGGAGAGAAAACACGACTCAATCCCCTCCATCCTCCCGCTGTCGAACAAATCCACCACATTTCATCCAATAAACCTCCCTCTGATTCCCTTCACACACTCCATCCTCCACTTTCTTCATCTGTGTCCTCGCCGACTGTGGACAGGACACTAATCCAGACGAGCTGCAGTGAGAAAGTCTCTCCAGCTGACATTTATAGACCGATACACTCGATTTAATACCAATTAAACCAGACCGACGACACAGATTCCACTTATTATTTCACCGCCGGAGAGGAAGATTCATGCTTTGCAGATTTTTGGGGATGATTTTATTCTGGTTCCAGTCACTGTGGGTTTTTTTTTACAGGCTCTGGAAGACGCCAACAGCGGGATGAACATCCTGGACCAGTCAGTTATCAAAAAAGGTAGAAAAAGTGTGTTTTTCGGTCGTTTTGTTTGCATTTTAAAGGGTTTGTGATGATATTTATCGCTTTATGGACGAATCCTGGGAGGGAGATCGCTAATACGCATGCGCGAAATGGATTTTTTAGGGGGTGGCATTGATTTGATATGCAAATGAAGCCACACCTGTCCAGGTGTATTCAGAGAGCGGGACTCACCTGTTACACACGCAGTTATTATTATTCTTATCATTATTATTATTGTTGTTGTTGTGTTAATTATTATATCCCAAAACAAAGCAAAGCAAATTAACAAAGCCAATTAAAAGGTTAATAATTAACTATTCACTACATATGACCTTTAATAAAGAAATAATTGTATTAATGAATGGAAAACAACAAAGGCTACAACATCAATCAATGAATAAATACATGAATATAAAATCTGCTATTTTTTTCATCGTCCCCGTATTTAACACACTCCCCCTGCTCGCTAATCCGCGAGCTCCTGTTAATATTTGCCCCCGCGAGTCCGGTAATCTGGTTAAGTGGCAGCGCGCGCGTCCCGGCGGGGCGGTGATGGATTGGCTTTCGGCGCCTCGCGAGCTTGTTCGGAGCTCATTTGCACCACCCCGCCACCCCCACCCGCCCCAGTCGCGCGCGCCCTCACCCCATTAGCGACGTCCTGTGCGGATCGGGGGCGCGAGACAATGAGGGACGCACCTGAGCGTTCCGGGGCGCGCGAGCGCACTCTGTGTGTCTGTGCGTGTGACTGACCGTGGACGCCCCGTGCTGTGTCTCGCGCAGTGCCCGTGCCGCACAAGAGCGTGGCCTCGCTGATGATGAGCAAAGACGGGCTGATCGGCGGGATGGCGCTGAACGTCAACGAGGTGTTCTGCTCGGTACCGGGCCGCCTGTCGCTCCTCAGCTCCACCTCCAAGTACAAGGTGACGGTCGGGGAGGTCCAGCGGAGACTCTCGCCCCCGGAGTGTCTCAACGCCTCGCTGCTGGGGGGCGTCCTGCGCAGGTGAGCTGACCCCCCACCCAAATTATGTACCCATCCACTCACCCCCTCAACCTGTCCAAAAGTTTTGAGCCACACTGGACACTGATACATTTTAATATCTCAGTAGGCTTGTGTTTACGGACTGGGCCCCAATATCAGAAGGTCTTGGGTTTGAACCAAGGTTGCCCTGGGGTTCCCTTGAGCAAGGTACCGTCCCATCACTGCTCCTTGGTGCTGGATAAGGCTGCCCAAAAGTGGGTATGCTCTTAGTTTTGGTTCACTGTGTGCTGTGCTGCTCATAGTGTCACTTTCACTTACACGTACGTTTGATACTGGGTTTATTTGATGTGCACTTTAAAGTGAAAGTGACTGTCATTGTGAGCAAACAGGGACCCACAACTAAATACTTCCTCTGCATTTAACCCTCACACATCGTCCAGCAGTCATCAGCCATATCTAGCACCCAGGGAACAGTGATGGGAACAGCGCCTTGCTCAAGGGTACCTCAGGGTAACCTGCTGATTTGGGATTGGAACCCATGACCTAATAATCCTGGGGCCTCGTCCCTAAACACTAGAGCACTGCTGCTACTGAAAGTCTTTGGGGACTTTCCAAAAAAGATGCCCTATAAAAAAAAATATTTAGCCAATTTTCCCTAAAACACCATCTGAAGTCTCTTAGGCAGTTGCTGCTTCTTTAAGTCATCTTCAGGAATAGTTCTCCAGGCTTCTGGAAGGACATTCCAAAGGTGGCTTGAAGGATGCCCTTCTACGTGACTTTGAACACGAACAAACGAAAACAATCCTCTGAAACTGCTCAGGTACTGGGACTGCACTGAAAATGAGAAACAAAAAATGGTCCTTCAGGAAGATCTGGAGAACTACACTGAAAATGCAAGAAAGTCAGGGTCTTGGAAAGAAAATTTGAAGAAATGAGGGGCGGATCATGAGGATTTATTATGGAGCTTGCTCAGTTTGGCTTATGGAAGAGTCTTAAATAAAATAGTAATAAAGCTGGATCTGCTGCTGCTCAGTTGTTCCAGTACGATATTGGTGGTCTTGGTGGTGTGTGTACAGAAGTGTATCACTGCTGACTGAGAGTGGAATAAAAATGAGAGCAGTATTCAGAAAAACAAATCAGATTTGACCGAATACGTTATTTTATGATTTAATGGATTTTTTGGGAAAGCCCTAGTGTTCACCGAGCCTTCCCCGTGGTACGACATGAAAGGATCTTGATTCTTTTGAGAGTAAAGATCAAAAAGAACAGTGCGTCAAATATACAATACAAAATGTCATATTTCTAAAACAACCTGCTATAAAATCCTTCAAAATCAGGATGATGGAAATAATAGAAAATAAGTTCTGATTGTCGGATTATTTCTGATGGAGAAGAAGTTTGGTCTAAAGATGCTTAATTTAGAGTTAAAACACACACACACACACACACACACACACACACACACACAGATAGATATAAAATGTATTTATTATTATAGTATTATAATAATGTGCACCTTAGTAAAAAAAATTAAAATAAAATAAAAAAACAAATAAACAAAGAGGACATCCAGACAAATGTGTCCATTTTGTTTTCAGGGCGAAGTCGAAAAATGGAGGCAGATCTCTGAGAGAAAAGCTGGAAAAAATCGGCCTGAATTTGCCCGCGGGGAGACGCAAGGCGGCCAACGTCACTCTGCTGACGTCACTGGTGGAAGGTAGGAGAGAAAAAAAGGAAAGGTACTAAAAAAAAGAAGCCCATCCGATGTTCATTCTCCTGTTTACACCCCCAAACACACACACACACACGCGCACACGCACACACACACGCACAGTCTAACAGGAAAGCTTTTTCTGAAGTTATGAACTGAAATTCACCTTTTCTGAGCCTCTGTTGAAAAATAAAAAAATAGATTTGAATATAAATGATATTACAGTTATTAATTAGTGTACATTTGTTTAAATATATAGTTTTTTAATTGTAGTTATTTTATGGATTTGTAATCAATAAAAGTGCAGCTTCAACGTTTAAACAAACGGTAATAGATAGATAGATAGATAGATAGATAGATAGATAGATAGATAGATTTTAGTTTAGAAATTCGTCATTTTTTCTATCTTTTATGTACATTTTTTTGGTCGAAGAGTACTTTGCCCACTTGGACATTTTTTTTTTTTTTTGCAGCTCAGATATCTATTTATTTATTTACTTATTTGCTTTTTTTTCTCTTTTATTTATTTATTATTATTATTATTTTTTATTTACCCCAAAACGACCTAAATCAGTCTCATTAAATCGTTTTAAATCCACATATTTCCCCCGAATAGTCGAATAGTCGTTGGTGCGCAAATGTAATGTTTTTTTTTTTCAAAGATCAATCATAACTTGATATAAAATGACTGTTTTGGTTTCTTTGTCAGGGGAGGCCGTTCATTTAGCGCGAGATTTCGGCTACATCTGCGAGACTGAGTTCCCCACCAAGGCCGTGTCCGAGTATCTGAACAGACAACACACAGACCCCAACGAGATCCACTCCAGGAAAAACATGCTGCTCGCCACCAAGTACGTATCTTCACCCAAAAACGGGGCCAGGAGAAGGCGCGCGTGCCGTTCTTTCCTCCTTCCATCCTGCGCTCGAGCGCGTTGAGCAAATGTTTAGCTACACGTGGAGAAATCTCTTCCATCCATCATGAATTCCTCTCGTTCTGACACCTTAAGCCGCTCTGTGATGAGGCAGTCAGGAGGAGCTGAGCCCTCCCCCAGACCTCTCCCCCCAAAGCCTGGCACCGCGCGTGAGTTCCATTACGTTTAAGTGAAATGTTCGAGTCCAAACTGCGCTTCCCTTTGAAGTTCTGCCCTCGGGGGTCATCATTCCTCCCCTGCCTCCTCTTTCACAGTCTGTCTGTCAAAAAAGTCCCGTCAGTCACCCCCACTCCAAAACCTAGCCCCCCACCGCACTGCACGCGCCCTAAGGCTTCAGGACGTCCTGGAATGAGCTGAGAGAATGGACAACGAGGCTGCCTGGCTTGAATGTGGGTCAGAGTGTTGTTGTTGCTGTCGTTACATGTCACCAATGACCTTTTTTTTTTAACACCCCCTCTCAGAGACCCCTTTTCCCAACCAAGGTACTAGATATGCTCTCTTTTTGCAGCAGCGTAGAACCTTCCCATGACGTCACAGGCCAATTAAAAGGCCTTTATTTATAAGAGAATATTTTTCATTATGCAGATAAGGATTTTAATTCAGCCCTTATCGCTCGGCATCATATCTTTTTTACTTTTTGACGAATTGAGATGACTAATTAATGGAGTTTAAATTACTTTAACCCCATAGGTTAATGCTTTTTTTTCTTGTTCTTCTTTTTTTTTTAACTGGGACGCCTTGCCAGATACGATCATTGGGCTTGTCTGTGAGAAGGATGTTGAAAATTGTTAGCAGGCAGTCATGGAGAACATAGAGAGGTCAGATGTTGAAGGGTCATGGCAGGGTTGATGGTGTTCAGGCCCGGAACTTCTCCCTTGCTTTTCCTCCAAACCTCCGTCCCCCCTGCAGCACGGTAGACATGAATATGTATCAGATCAGAGAGAGAGATAGAGAGCGAGAGAGAGAGAGAGAGAGAGAGAGAGAAACTCTCGGTTCAAGACTTCCGCTAAAGCTCCAGACTTGTTCGTTAGACTGGAGTGATTGTTTGATGGCTTCATTGGTTCTGACTGGGTTTTCGTAATATGACTGCAAGCAATGCCCAGATCTAAGTGATTTCTGGACAAATGTATTGGGCTGCACTTCTGGTTGCCAGAAAAACAGAGAATAACTGAGTGCTAACATGGCAGACAGGAAGCAGAAGTCCAAAATTAGCCTGACATTATGTTGGATTTGGTCTGAATATACCTTTCAGGCAATTCTGGAGAACTGGAAACTTCCTGGAGAACTGGAATCGCTTTCAAAGTTGAGCTAAAGTGCAAAGGTTTTAGGCAGGTGTGAAAAAAATGAAAAGCTTTCAGAAATATAAATAATGATTCTTTATTTTGATCCATTTTCAAAATGCAAAGTGAGCGAACAAAAGAAAAATCTAAATCAAATCCATATTTGGTGTTACTACCTTTTACCTTCAGAGCAGCATCAGTTCTTCTAGGAACACTTGCACACAGTCAGGGATTCTGTAGGATTATAGTCGGTGTCTGATCAACCAGTTTTACCAAACAGGTACTGATGATCATCAACGTCACACGGAGGAGAAACACAGTCACGTTTGGAACAACCGACCAGTCGAGTTTCTTCAAAAACTGTGTGCAAGTGTACCTAGAAGAACTGATGCTGTTTTGAAGGCAAAGGGTGGTCACACCAAATATTGATCTGATTTAGATTCTCTTTTGTTCATTCACTGCATTTTGTTGATTGATGAAAATAAATGATCAACACTTCCGTTTCTGAAAGCGTTCTGTTTACAGCATTTTACACACCTGCCTAAAACTTTTTTAGCCGGGACGTGTCTGGACATCTATATTTGTGTCTTGCAGACGAAGATTAACTACTGCTACTACTTTTTTTCTGAAATTGGAGGTGAAGGTTCATTTTTATATCTCACAGTCAGTCCATTGTGTTCTGAACCACACCCGCAAGTCTTCTCCACCTTAACGTCCTTCATGAAGACCTGCGTGCAGTTGAGAGAGGTTTTGATGAAGATCTGACCACTGAGTTCTTGCAATTGTAAGCAATGTTTGTCTCAATGCTTCTATAAATGAACAACATTTGGACTAATTGGTCTTGGCTGATCAAAAATAGGTCAGATTTTCTTGTAGAACTATTCCTTTAAGCTCAAATGACCCCAGTTCTGAAATTCAGCATCAAAACATATCAATCTTAAAACCGCTGGAAAAATCCCAAACACAATACTCGTGATTTTTAAAACGAATTATCTTAATATGCTTTCGTGATGCTCTTCAATCTGTCATGGCAGCGATAAACCCCTCAGAGTTTCTTGGGATTCGGTCTCAGAGAGGGTGGAAGGAAATGTGGTTTGAGAAGTTGGTGAAAAAGTGAAATCGGAGCTGGTCGCTTCACAGATGTTGCATCCCTAGAATTTAAATAATCTTTTTAAGCTTTTGAACATAATGCACCTGAACTGGGTCTTCTCATGGTTGATGTTTGGGTTAAATAGGGCTCATGTCACTCCACTGCTCACTGACCTCTGCCAGCTTCCCACGTCTTCCAGAATTAAGTCATGAACGCTGGCCTACAGAGTGACTTCTGGATCTGCTCCCAGCTATTAAATCTCCATCATGCAGGCTTAAATTCCTCCTGCCTTACGTTCCTCTAAGGAGCATCACCATCACCTGGCATTTCCATCCCTTTACACAAGACAACCTCACTCCAGAATGTTTCTTGGTTCCCCAATGGTGGAATGAGCCTTCCTACTTTCAGGAACCTCTTGGAACCTCATCTCTTCCCCCTTTCCTAACACCTCAAATTTGAAAATTTCTTAATCTGGAATGAATGCCCTGGATTATTTTAAACAAAGAACCTTTTAAAGTACCATCTAGAGCATTATCCATATACATTCCCAGGTGGGATGGTCTGGGACCTATGTGACTATGTTCTCCTCATGCCCGTGTGGGTTTCTTTGGGTGCTCTGGTTTTCTCCCACCATCCGAGGGCCTGCAGGTCAGGTGGACTGGAGATGCTAAATTGTCCCCTTGGTTTGAATGTGTTTGTGTGTCTGCCAGATGGACTGGCAGTTTGTCCAGGGTGTCCCTGCCTTTCACCCTGTGAGAGCTGGGACAGACTCCAGCACCACCCACGACCCTAATCAGGACAAGCAGCTCAGAAAATGACATGTCATGTTTGCCCAAAAAAATAACCATAAGCCAACATGCCCACCATGTCCTGCTATTGTTTAAAAGCTAATTGTTTTCCACTCATTTTATATACATTTTAAGACAGTTATTGCTGTCAAAAAGTGTGAAAGAGTGAAAAATTCCCTTCTTTTAGAGTTGGTGAAGTAATAGCGTGTGTTGTCCTACTGGCTTTTAAACCTCTGGAGTGCTTATCGCATTGATATTGTCCTATTTTACACCGTCACTGAAGATGTTAGGTGTCATTAACAGGCAGGTCATTCGATGCAGTTTATTATAAACATGTCAAATAATTCTCATGTTGTCTTCACTGCTACTTACGTGTTTTGTGCTTGAGGCACAGTTTCAGGCAATCGTTCCATTAGGCTCCACTGCAAAGTCTCTGAAGAAAAGAATTCACAAAAAATCGGTTGAACTTCCTCATATACTCACAAACATCTCACTATTCCACATAAATAATTCAAGCTCACTGGTTTTTATTTTTTCTATGGATGAGCCCAATCACGTTCTTAGAAATGAATCAATATCTAATAAATGAATCACTTTCTTAGTGAGCTGATGAATCTTCACAGCATTTTAAATTCACGCCCAATGTAGAATATATACATTTAAATACAAGCCAAGCAGAGTCAACTGAACTGTAATTGCACATATATAATGCGCTAAATTCAGCATTTATGGTAAAAAATTTATTATTTATGCCAGTAACCGATCAAATATGAATTATTATTATTATCTAATTGTTATTAGATGAATATGAATTATTATTATCTATCATTTGCACACCAGTATTTTCCATTTTCCATCATTTTCCATCCTCATTCTTTGAGATTTGACATTTTCTGTCAACATAATCCCTGTTTATATCGTTTTTATGGCACATTTACGTTAATAATTCTTATTATTAGACCTTTTATTGTGTTTCTTTCTCTATTTCCTTAGTTTGTAAAGATTATTTGTAGATTGCACTTATATTATATACATGTGCGGCTCTTTCATCTAGATTTCTTTTATTTTTATTCTTACGCTCATCCTTTTGATCTCCAGGCTTGAGCGACTCAGGGATTCACTGCAGATTGTACTAAGTGTGCACATGGCAAACTGAATCGTATGAAATATGGAAAGTGGTTTATGACTGATCTCCCTCTTCCTCTCGTCCACTTCCAGGCAATTGTGTAAGGAGTTCACAGACCTGTTGGCCCAGGACCGCACTCCGTTGGGGAATTCTCGGCCCACGCCCATCCTGGAGCCCGGCATCCAGAGCTGCCTGAGCCACTTCAGCTTCATCACACACGGATTCGGCTCTCCGGCCATCTGCGCCGCCCTGACCGCCCTGCAGAACTACCTGACCGAGGCGCTAAAGGGGCTGGACAAGATGTTCCTCAACAACCAGACCTCCAACCGCCACACCCCTGCCGACGGGCCTGGCTCTAAAGGAGTCGACAAAGAGGAGAAACACAGGAAATGAGGGTGGCCCTGGGGATGAAGACAAGGGTGGAAAGAGGAAGAGGCTCTTAGAGTGTTGCTTTAGGAGTCGGCTTTGACGGTGTCCAGAGATTCTTTGTACTCGAGATCTATGACGTTACGTTTTACTTTCTGTTGGGGAGAAAATCAGTCAGCAACACTAATCGAAGCAGAGAAGAAGGAGGGATGCAGGAGAAGAAGAAGGAGAAGAAAAAAAATAGACTTTTGGTGACTCAATACTACTGTGGCGCTCATGCAACGTGGTGTGTGTGTGTGTGCGTGCGTGTATGTCTGTGTGTGTGTGTGGAACACATGATGTAGCCTGCCATTATTCACACCCAACACACACCATTCAAGTCTGACAGATTCTAAAACCTTAAAAACACTAGGAACACACATACACACACACACACACACACACACACACACACACACAGGTGTGGTGGCGCATGAAGACTCCTAACAATAAAGTCCATAGTTCCAACATTCTTCACACACTTGCATCACACATGCCCAGTACACTCACCAATGGGAACATCGATATATATATAGGAACAAAACCTTGTATCTCCATTTTTTTTTAACTGTTTTTCACTTTATTATATGATTTAATCATTGAAAATATCAGCTGCCGTTTCGTTTTTGTCCAAATTTCATGATCCACTTGTTACTTTCTGGGAGATATATATATATATATATGTGTGTGTGTGTGTGTGTGTGTGAATTTCAATGCCACCCTTCAAAAGTTTGGAAACGCCTTTCAACCTTTTAATTTTACAAAAAAACATTGACACCAATTTCAAGGCAATTTCTAGAACGCTCATCTTTCAGAAATCAGAGAATGAAAATCAAATTGACTTTAATGATCTTGTCGCTTTGAAATGTATCGATAGTTCCCTCGGCCCTTAAAGAATCGTCTGTGGCTGAGCTGATCATTCTAATAGATTTCATATTTTTAAAATGATTTGCATTTCTTGGTTTTGTTTTAACCAGTTCCTAGTCATTTTAGTTCTGCAGAGAAAACCTTGATTCCAACTTCCTGAGAGGTAGTGTGTGTGTGTGTGTGTGTGTGTGTGTGTGTGTGTGTGTGTGTGCACTCCTGAGAATCCGTGCCATTATATCAGTGTTTAAGGTGCCGCGGAGGCCCTGTCCCATCTCTGCTTTATACAGCAGGGACACAAATGTTGACTTGGTACCCTGCTGAGCTGATGTCCCACTGCTGGCTACTGATCATCACCTCATTTTTTTGCACACTGGCCAAACAAATCCCTTCATATAGTCCACATAAAGGTATATATATCAAAGGCAGGCTGCAAATCCGAATCCAAACCCTCATCCTTTTTGTTTCTGTCCCGACTTGGAATATCACTGCGGGAAGGAAGGTCTATTTCAAAGCCATTCGTCAATGCGGATCATATGGTTTGTAGTGGCTTTGTGTGCTCTGTTCCTCGTGCAGTCATGGCCATCTTTAATAGTTCAATTAGGATCTTTTCTTTCCAAAAAAAAAAAAAAACAAAAAAAAAAAAGACATGACATCTGAGATTAAGGCTATTAATGTCATCAGTCACACAGCTGGTGTTTTTAGAATTTATTTATACATTAACCTAGAAATGTCCTTTTATTCTTATTATTCTTCTTCTTATTATTATTATTGGTCACTACATTAATTAATTGGACTTTGTAAGAGGAAATGACAGCAAGGCCTTTACGTCAGAAGTCTGACTCAATCAGCCAATCAGCGCGAAGGTCTAATATTTATGTTTGTACATATTTATTTATGCCTAATTTAATGGAAGTCTGTACAGCTGGCTCGTCTCTCTGTGACTGTGTCCCTGTGCGTGGGTGAAAGCTTGGTTTAGATAGCATCTACAATTTTTTTTTTTTCGTCCTTTTTTTTAAAAAATGATTTTTATTATATTTTTTTTCATAGACGACTTGTTATATGGTGACGGGTAGACGTTGGTTCTTGTCCAGTGGTTTTCATTTATATCAAAAGAAATGAGAATAAATCATGTGTTTTATTGTAAAAGCTGATCTGGTGCGATGGACATTCACTCCACAAAAAAAAAAAAAAAAAAAAAAAAAAATTATATTATTTTCAAAATTTCGAATGAAAAAAAAAGTTATATATATATATATATTACCCTAATTGTTGCCTCAAAATTGCTTTTTAATCAACATTATTTTTTATTGTATTTATTTTTTTGATTTACAATTACATAAAGAGGAATAATAATAGATACTAGATTATTAGATTATTTGAGGACAACATGGAGCTCAAAAATGAGCTTTTTGTCGGAAAAAATGGTCAAAACTGATTTTAGAATAAAACGATCAGTTAAACTCGAGCTTTATAAAACTGTAGTTGCCGTTTTCTGCGAAGAGACTTTGTAAGTTTAGAGGAGAAAACAGACCGCTTTTTAAAAACCCAACAAATCCGGACAGGATGATTTTGTCCGGACTCTTTCTTTTTGTGTCCCAAAGTTCAATTAAAGAGCTCCTGGTCCTAAAGGACACCCCCCAGAGCTTCACCGGGGACAGAGCAGCACGAGCATTTATTTGCCCCACCGTGCCCCCCATAATCCCCCCCCCCCCCAGCTGGTGTATTTAATGCGGCGGGAGGAGCGGAGCGCGTGGCCTGCGGGTTCCGGCGCGTGACTCATGAAGCGGAAAGTATTGAAGAAGCCACGAGTGGAACCCGGGGCACAGGGGATTCACACACACACACACACACACACACACACACACACACAACAGAGGAAGATCTACACACACACACACACACACAGGAAGATCGACATATACAAATATCCAGAAATAAACACACACCCAGTAAACCCCACACTAATACACACACTCTCACAGACCCCCCCCCCCCCCCCACTCAGAAAAACACACACACCCAGAAAAACCTAACCACACACACACACACACATACCCAGAAATAAGGACCAATACACACCCAGGAAGAGCTACACAGACACACACACACACACTGTTTAATATCTCTAAAGGCCCCCCCCAGTATGTAGGGAGTGTAATTTAATAACTGCTATTAACCTGCTGACCCACAGAATTTTATTCATCTTACCCCAAACATTAGTCAATCAGTAAATAAATAAATGAAAAAAGAAAGAAAGAAAGAAAGAAA
>CM029370.1:705870-743370 GCA_017165825.1 Hepsetus odoe | reverse complement strand
ATGTTCAAGTACTGGATCATATGAAAAAAGTGAAAAAGTGAAAGTGACAACCCTTGTCATTGCGAGGTCATGGCACAGCACACATGAACCACAACGAAATTGGACCTCTGCATTTAACCCATGCACACTCAAACCCGTGCAGCAGTGGGCAGCTATTGAAAGCGCCCGGGGAGCAGTGATGGGGACGGTACCTTGCTCAAGGGTACCTCAGGGCAACCTATTGGGAAGGGGTTTGAACCCCTGATCCTCCGATCATGCGGCTAACGCCCTAACCGCTAGGCCACCGCTGCCCACATATATATTGTGTGTTGAGTTTCTCAAAAACACACATTACCTTATTGCTCAATTTAAAGGGCACTAGAATGCAAGAGTATAAACACACAGTACCGTGCAAAAGTCTTCATTTCTTTATAATTAGCTGGGAATCACCTTGCTGGTGCAAAATGCAATTGCTCTGTAAAACTGTCAAAAAGAGTCCATTAAATGAAAGGAACAAATGTTTTAGTGCTCCAGGCTGCAAAGGGCAAGGTTCAAGATAAAGTGGTTCCAACCACTCAGCATTCAGCAGTAAATTAATCTCCTGATCATCTGGAATCATCTGCTCCTGTTTCTTCACTGCTTCATGTCTTAAGTTAGACGTTTTTTTCTGCTTGAAGGTTCAGACGTAGATCACTGTGTGGATTAACCAACACAGAACTATCAAACTGCTCAGGTACAGAGACTGGACTGAAAGTGAGAGACAACAACACTGTCCTTCAGGAAGATCTGGAGAACTGCTCAGGTACAGAGACTGGACTGAAAATGAGAGACAACAACACAAGAAAGTCTGGGAAGAAAGGTATGAAGAAGGGGAAGAAGACTTTTGCACTCACTGTACACAAAATAGTCTCCACTGGTTTCTCTCTCAGAAATGTGTTGAAGCAGTGTATGTGTGTGTGTGTGTGTGTGTGTGTGTGTGTGTGGTTTGATTCTCATGAATAGTTGTGTTAATGAATAGCGACGTGCTGCTTTGATGTCTGCTGTGACCTGCACTAACCCCTCATATTAAGTGGCTGTTTTATTCACAACCTGAGATGGACACACACACACACACACACACACACACACACACACACACACACACTCACAAAGCAAAAAAAGGATCCAATTATTAGGAAAATGCTCTGTCACAAAATTTGCCGAGCACTTCAGTGGTGATTCAATACTAAAGGTCACTGTAACCTTCATGGCTTTGGCCTTCATTTGACTTTCAGCTCTGCCAGGTTTTATAATCAAACCTCAGAGCAGGATGGACGTGCAGAAGCTTTGAAAGGAATGAAACATTGACCCCAAAGGTCCGCTGTTGATGTTTAGCAAAGTCAGGACCAGCGTGTGGTTACTTTACTGCTTAACAGGAACTCTCCCAACTCTCCCAAGCACTGTGTAAATGCAGCTTTTTAAGCAGCTGTTGGAGCATTTCTGTTCAGCTTGTCCAACCTAGCAACAGTTGCTAGGTAAGAATCTGTAGGAGGAGGCGTAGATGGGCCACTTGTGTTCAAGATCCACAGGCAGACTTATGTGCCTAGTCAATGTATGTGTGTGTGTGTGTGTGTGTGTGTGTGTGTGTGTGTGTGTGTGTGTGTGTGTGTGCGTGCACGCATGCGTGCGTGTGTGTGTGTGTGTGTGTGTGTGTGTTATCACTAAGCAGATGCTGAGCAGTTGTGACACAGCTGCTAGTGCAGACGCAAGAGGAAAAGCAGGTCAAGGTTACAAGTCCAGGACACACTGATCACCTCCGGCAATGCACACACACACACACACACACACACACACACACACACACACACACACTCACACACACAAACGGTCTCCTCATACATTCATTCACACAATTACACATTTATATCCAATCATGTTTGTGCATCGGATTAGGGCGCATGGCTCCGATTGGCTAACAAAGAAAGAGTGCCTGCTCCGTCTTCCCAGAATGCCTCTCTCTAGGGCTTCATTAAAAGGTGGCTGCAGGGCGGTCTCCACGGTGACCACAGGTGGTTCGAAAGCCTCTGATTGGCTGTGTGTCCCCGGGCCATGGCGCTGGGGTGGGGGTTGGCTCTTCTGATCTAGAGTCCAGAGCAGACTCTGGAGCTTTAAACCTGAGACACACACACACACACTCACACACACACACACACACACACACACACACACACACGCACAAACTTTTATCACTACTAAACTAGAAAGAGTAGAATTCCCTCCCCGTCCAGATGGTCTGAAAAGTTACCTTCGAATAAAAGAGAATGGCTAAGGATGAGAGCAAACTTTCATTTGAAGGTTTTGTGTTCAGTTCCTCATAAGACTGATAGATGATATGGATTTTCACTGGCCTGAGAAACTGGGAATCAGGGTTGTTAGCGACTGAACTGAATGTGAAAGAAGCTAAACACTTTCATTAGGGAGGAGTGTAAATTAGAACTGAATGATTCATTTGCTTGCAATGTTTAGGCCTCTATGGAAAATACATCCATCCACATCAGTGTCCTGGGGTGGTGGGAGATGTTGGAGAGCCTCCCTGCAGTGAAGACATCCAGGTTAGTCCAGACAAAGCCACTGCTGGAGGTGTGTGAACTGGTGTGGCGTAGTGGATAACAGCGATGTCCTTTTGTTGATCCCTGTTCTGGGAGAAATACATCACCCGTCCTTGGGCAAGACTCCAAAATGGACAAGCACAGTCCTGCGTAACACACTCACACACACACACACACACACGCACACACACACACACGCACGCACACACACACACGCACGCACACACACACACACACACGTGTAGGTTATAGATCAGCAATATTTTATATCATAATATCTTGTTGCGTTAACGTACATTGAAATCATCCTTCATCCAAAATTCTATTCTGGGAATTATGTATGTATGTATGTATGTACATATAGATAGATAGATAGATAGATAGATAGATAGATAGATAGATAGATAGATAGATAGATAGATAGATAGATAGATAGATAGATAGATAGATAGACAGGCAGGCAGGCAGCCAGGAAGTAAAGAAAGAAAGAAAGAAAGAAAGAAAGCAGGCAGGCAGGCACTCAGGCAGGCAGGAAGGAAGGAAGGAAGAAAGGAAGAAAGAAAGAAAGAAAGCAGGCAGGCAGGCAGGCAGGAAGGAAGGAAGGAAGAAAGGAAGAAAAGAAGGAAGGAAAGATAGAAAGAAAGAAAGAAAGAAAGAAGGCAGGCAGGAAGGAAGGAAAGGAAGGAAGGATGGAATGAAAGAAAGAAAGAAAGAAGAAAGTAACAAAGAAAGAAAGTAAGAAAGAAAGAAAGAAAGAAGGCAGGCAGGCAGGCCGGAAGAAAGAAAGAAAGAAAGAAAGAAAGAAAGAAAGAAAGAAAGAAAGAAAGAAAGCAGGCAGGCAGGAAGGAAAGAAGGGAGGAAAGAAAGAAAGAAAAAAGAAACAAAGTAAGAAAGAAAGAAGACAGGCAGGCAGGCAAGCAGGAAGGAAGGAAAGAAAGAAAGAAAGAAAGAAAGTAAGAAAGTAAGAAAGAAAGAAAGAAGGCAGGCAGGCAGGAAGGAAGGAAAGAAAGAAAGAAAGAAAGAAAGTAAGAAAGTAAGAAAGAAAGAAAGAAGGCAGGCAGGCAGGAAGGAAGGAAAGAAAGAAAGAAAGAAAGAAAGTAAGAAAGTAAGAAAGAAAGAAAGAAGGCAGGCAGGCAGGAAGGAAGGAAAGAAAGAAAGAAAGAAAGAAAGTAAGAAAGTAAGAAAGAAAGAAAGAAGGCAGGCAGGCAGGAAGGAAGGAAAGAAAGAAAGAAAGAAAGAAAGTAAGAAAGTAAGAAAGAAAGAAAGAAGGCAGGCAGGCAGGAAGGAAGGAAAGAAAGAAAGAAAGAAAGAAAGTAAGAAAGTAAGAAAGAAAGAAAGAAGGCAGGCAGGCAGGAAGGAAGGAAAGAAAGAAAGAAAGAAAGAAAGTAAGAAAGTAAGAAAGAAAGAAAGAAGGCAGGCAGGCAGGAAGGAAGGAAAGAAAGAAAGAAAGAAAGAAAGTAAGAAAGTAAGAAAGAAAGAAAGAAGGCAGGCAGGCAGGAAGGAAGGAAAGAAAGAAAGAAAGAAAGAAAGTAAGAAAGTAAGAAAGAAAGAAAGAAGGCAGGCAGGCAGGAAGGAAGGAAAGAAAGAAAGAAAGAAAGAAAGTAAGAAAGTAAGAAAGAAAGAAAGAAAGAAGGCAGGCAGGCAGGAAGGAAGGAAGGAAAGAAAAAAGAAAAAAAGAAAGAAAGAAAGAAAGAAGGAAAGAAAGAACCGTGCCTTAAAAACAGCTCATAATACATCACTACTAAAAGACATTACTGCTCTTATCTTTCTAATCAGCATTTTCATTGATTCGGACGATGGACTTTGATCTCAGAATAAGTCAAAAGGAACTCGTTACCAAGGTGAACCTTTCTGACCAGCGTTTCTTCGCTGCGTGAGACTTCAGCAGGAAGCGTTCCGTTGGCTGAGTTAGATTGGCTCTCGTGCTCTGTGGCCTTTCAGACTTGTAGCTGTCTCACTAATTATTATGCTAATTGAACAGATTTTGACGGAGCCGTTCTGCATTCTGAATCTGATTCTTTTGTATTATTGTCAGAAAGGCCGTCTTCAAACAAAGTAGAATTAACCTGCTCGGTTTTAGAGGAATTTACAGTCCGCTCAGTTTGTTTTTAGTTGAAAAGTTACTTAGCTCTTTACGTTTAAACACTTAAGTTAAAACTCGTTCAGGGAGATTACAGTTGTGATAAAAATGGCAAATGGCTGAACAAATGGCGAAAAAGCCCCATGAATGTGAAATCTTGAACTGGACACGACACTGAGCTGCATTTTCATTTTGGCCAATTTTTTACGGACAAGCTGCTCTAAACTAGGAAGTCTGCGTCCGGCGGTTCACCTAACGTTGTAAACCCCACAGACGAGGTCAATTAAGAGCTTAATTATTCTGTACAGTCGGGTCTCGGCTCGCTTCGTTTAAGTGAAAGGGCGGCTTTTCTTCCAAAGTTTCGTCCTGCTTCTGTAGCTGAAAATCAAGGAACGGTGCTAGAGGTTCGGCTGTCGAACAAAGACTTTGTTGTTCCTTCTATTCATGAAGATCAAAGGATCATTCCGCATTTCTCTCACTTTCTGCAATTACAGTTTTCCTGCTGTTGTTTGCCAGGGCGCTTTGGAGTGTGTTTAGTTAGGAAGGCCCGGCATTATGAAGTGCTTACGTTGAGTTTTTAGCATCGAGTCATTTCGAATGTGTGTGTGTGTGTGTGTGAAGTGCTTGGCTTAGGAATTTCTCAGACTCGCATCAGTTCCCCGGGGGTGAGCCGTCATGTCAGGATTTGAAAGAACAAAGAGAATGAAACACACACACACACACACACACACACACACACCTGGCGAGCTTACAGTGTAGCAAAGATGATTGCCGCAGGTTGACTGTTTTGATCCTGAACAGTGTGATGAGAGCCAGGGATGCCAGTGTGTGTGTGTGTGTATGTGTGAGTGAGAGAGTGTGTGTGTGTGTTGCTGATTGACAGACAGACTATGACAGATCGATTTTCACCACATTATTATGGATGATTAATATGATTAGCAAGACCTGTAGGGCACGGTGTTCCTCCGAGGCCACACCCACTTATCCTCTCTCAGCCAACGGGGTCTTGGCCCCTCCCCCTGCCTTTGTGACCTCATCCGAGTCCTTCTTCTGAACTTTAAGGACGGGTTGGTACCTTATACTAGACTGCCAACCCTTGTTTATTGGTAAGGCCATGATCAGGACTGTCCCACAGCAGAAACAGGACGAATGGATCAACAGCACGGACTCAGATATCGGTTTAGAAGTCTTTCAGAAGACGCTACAACGTCTGCATTAAATATGGACTAACTTGTGCTAGTCCTCTTCATAACGAGGCCTAAAGTGATTGGCTAAAGGCTCAACTTAAACCCAGCCTGTTGTATTCATCATTTATGTTCCATCCATGTTGGAACAGAACTTTGTAACATGCCTTTTCATAAAAGCTCCATGTAGATTTTCCTTCAAAGTCCATAAACCGTTCCTTCTGACCTGTCTGTTTTGAAAAAATGAATAATAACTGGATGTCAATATATTTCAGCATGAAATTTTACATCTGCAGTGCTTTAAAAGGCCCATCATTTCTTCAGAATTTCCTTCCAAAGAGCCAGAACGTCTTGAATTGTAACGTGCTGAAGGACAGTTCTCAGTGTTTTTGTCTCTCATTTTCAGCACAGTCTCTGTACCTGAGCAGAAGCAGTGTGAGATCATCTCCACAGAGAAAACAAAAGGCAGCCGACATCCATGGAAGAGCTTTGGGATGTCCTTCAAGAAGCCTGGAGAAGTGCCTGACTTAAAGAAAAGAGCTGGTCTAAGAGAGTTGAGGCTGTGCTGAAGAATAACGGTGGTGGTGGTGAATATTGACTTTACAGCTGGTTAAAATAAAACCTTCTTTGTGTTTAAACAGTTTGGAGACAAAGTGAGAGAAGTGAGACTGTGCTGGTTTGGACATGTCCAGAGGAGAGACGAGGAGTAAACCAGGAGGAGGAGGTTGAAGATGGAGCTGCAAGAGCAGAAGAGGATGGACAAAGAGGAGGATTACGGATGTGGTGAGAGAGGACAGCCAGGGAGGCACACTGAAAGAAGAAGATGCAGAAGACAGGAAGAAATGGAGATGGTTGATTATGAATAGCAAATCTAAACTAAATCTAAAAATGCTTTTTTTATGGGACTATTTTGCCTCATGACGGCCTGCAGATATCCCTCCACATTTCGTTTCATGTCCAGAACTTTGGTAAAACAATGTCTGAGACATCAGGGAACATCTTCACAACCGTTTCTTGTCTGTGAGGGTGATTCACACGTCTGGTTCCATTTCTCACTCGTCCGATTCTTTGCTCCTGCGAGTTTAAAAGCTGTTTGATTTAATGATTAAATGTGGCTTTTTTGTGACTTTGGGAGGGAAGGAACATTTCAATGATTTTTTAAAACTAAGTTTGAATTTTAAACTATTTTTGAATGCTTGAACTAATACTTTTAACTATTCGCCCTTCAGGAAGACGTCAATCATCCGCTCCAGCTTCACTGAAAGTTTTGAACAACTGCTGAAAAAAATCAGGGATGCAGCCTTCGTCAATTTCGCCCCAAAGCTGTGGAACACAACACCCAAGACATGAAGGAAGCTCGCCCAAAAAAATGTTTAAAAGAATGTTAAAACCGTGTCTCTAACACCTGATCCAGGTGTGAAAGCCTTTTCTGCTCTGCTCTTTTAAAATGTTGAATTTTTCTGTATCTTATTTTGTACTATAATTTTTGTACTTTTATTTATTTGAGTTTTTTAGTGAGATTTAGTGAGTCTGTTTTCATGGAGCATTTGATTTTCATTAAGTATTTTACAGTTACTGTAAGAGAAGTGCTAAATAAAATAATAATAATAATAATAATAATAATATCAATAATAATAATAATAATAGCAATAATAATAATAATAGCAATAATAACAATAACAACAACAACAATAATAAATATTATTATTATTATTATTATCATTATTGTTATTATTGCTGTTGTTGTTGTTGTTGTTGTTGTTGTTGTTGCTTTATTATTATTGTTATTACAGGGTGTTTCCCAATGGCAGGAGGTGGAGAAACACTCTGGAAGGTCATGCAGACACACACACACACACACACACACACCTCAGGGGTGATTTAGCTTCTCCAGTCCACCTGATATGCATGTCTGAAAACATTCAACACAGATAAACGAATCTGGGAATCGAACCCCGAACCTTCTGGCTGTGAGGTGACAGTGTTACCCACTTTTTCTTTATTAAAATGATTAAATATTCCAAAGAAATGAGATCCAGATATGAAGGTTCCTCCATGTATCCAAGCCAAGAAACACATGTGCAGAATGATGCGTTCATTTTGAAAAGTCCTGAGAAAACGGAAGGACACTGGAGATTAAGTTCTAAAGCATCGGGTTATTGAAACATGACCTCGGCCCTCAATGTTCTCAATGCTCAGCTAGACGTTCTGCTGCTTCTGCTGGAGGTTCAGTCTACAGTCTATATGTCACTGAATGACGCAGCAACAATATGTGTGGGTCATTTTGATTGGGGCAGCGCTGGTCTAGTGGGTAGGGATGAGGCCCAAGGATCAGAAGATCCTGCAGCAGGTTTAGGAACCACAGTAAAGATGATCTTCCTACAGCTCACTGGCCACAGACTGCAGAGAGAAGTCTTGCTCTCAGATGCAGAGTGAAATCTACTGATTTCAGAGCAGAGAAAGAGCAAAATTCTGTTTTTGTTTTGTTGTTGGTGAGCATGATACAATTTTACACCTCCACTGTTTCCAGCATGAATATGTGATGGTGGTGTGAGTGCATGTCTGGGATATGATCAGTGTCAGGGTGTGTGTGTGTGTGTGTGTGAGTGTGTGTGAGCTGACAGCAGCCCGGAGGTAGTTATAGAATCGCTGATTTTGAATTTCTCTTTTTTTTTCTACTTCCTCACCCAGACAGGAAACAGCCCAGGGGGCGGGATTAACACGGCTCCTCCAGCAAGTCATTTGCATATTCAGATATGAGGCATGTCCATCATTCTCTCTCTCTCAGCCACACACACACACACACACACACACGCACACGCACACACACTCATTGTTTATTACTGCCCTTAACCAAAACATGCATAAATAATAAAATCTATTTTAATTCAGTGTAATAATTGCATTACCATTAAAAATGAAATATACTGCACCCTTCATAATTATTGTCAACACTTGTAAAGGTCAGAACTTGTCGTAAAACAACAAAACTGTAACATGTTCAATATCGTTGTAAATAAAAATGGACATTTTAGCTGTTTCCTGAGATTTTTTACTAATTATAACCAGGTGTGGCAATAATTCTATATATCTTATAGCTCAACAGACAGACAGACAGACAGACAGACAGATAAATGCAGCATTGATGTAATATTTAAATGTCAAAGAAACATATGTGATGGAACTAACAATTTAAATTGAACCTAAAATCAATTTTAAAGCTAAATTCACCTTCCCAGGAAAAAGGCTTCATAGTATTTTAGATTTCAGATTAATGGAGTCAAACCTAATTTAGAAAGATTAAAATAACCAGAATTTCCTTATTAAATAAATATAGAAAAAAGTGAAAGTGACTAGCCACATCATTGTGAAACGCAGCACAGCACAACAAAATTCAACCTCTGCTTTTCACCCATACACACACACACACACACACGTGCAGCAGGGGGCAGCTATTGAAAGCGCCCAGGGAGCAGTGACGGGGACGGTACCTTGCTCAAGGGTACCTCGGGGCAACCTACTGGTGAGGGAATTGAACCCACAATCTTCAGATCCGGGGCGACTCCCTCACCACTAGACCACCGCTGCCCCATTTATAATATAATATAATATAATATCATATAATATAATATAATTTAATATGATTAAAAATATAATAAATATAAATTATAATACACATTTTGTACAAATACAATTTCAAATTACAAATAAACTCCATAAAACATGAAATTTGCCATTAAAACACTGGAGAGGAACAATCCCAGTGTTTACAAAGGAAATGCATTGATGATGTTTGAGAAATTCGAACTCCCCTCAAGGTCGAAAACGATAAAATGTATCGCACATCCCAAAACTTGGATTCAGGCGAATCACAGCCTTGAGATATTTTCACATTCGGCGGTGAAAAAAAATATTAGCACTGCAAGCCGGACTGCTAATTCTACACCGAGCACGTGTTTCCCAACGAACCTTAAACGCTGTTAGTGTTACATCAGCTTTAAAGCACCAGAATTACCATGAAAGGAGACAAAAAGGACGAAACTGGAGCCACGGCAGGACAGTGATGGGGTGAACTGGAGCAGCAGCTTTCAGCCTGGCTCTTCTGGATCCGTTCAGCAGAAGAAACACTGCATGTAAGTTGGAACATTGTTGAAAGTGCAGAATTAGCTCAAAGACTTTTTTCAGAATAAAATACAATTTGCCTGAATGTCATTTTTAGCATCTGGGTCAAAACCTTCTCGCTCCATTAACTTTCACTGAATGTCGAAAAAAATTTATTTTTTGGGATATATATATATATATATAACATTTCTTTCACAATAAATAAATTGTTTTTTTTGGACGCTTGATTTTGTTTTATGGATGCGAAATGGATTCGTTCTGAATGAGTTCATTAAATGATGATGAAAACAAGGGAAATATATTTTATTTTTTATTTTATATCTGCTTTTACTGGCTTGCTGTTTATTTTTTATTGAAAGCATCCATCCATTCTTTAGGCCACTAATCTTATCTTGGGTGGTGCTGGGGTCTAAAAATTTCCCAGTTTGGGAACTGATCATTTGACCTTCTCTGTCTAACACTGCTTTCTACTGGGACAGAAAACCTCCTCCATCATTCCGTCCTTCATGATACTCATCCTAACCAGGCGGGGAATCGAACCCAGACCCCGCTGGCTGCGAGGCGACAGTGCTGATCACTGTACCACCCTGGAGCAATCCAGAAAAAAAACATCAAATTCTGCTGAAAAAGTGAGAAAAAAACGGGACTTTATTCTGGAGCATTTGAGAATGGAGAAACGGGGTTTTTTTTTCTTACAGCAGTGAAAGTAATATAATACATGTTCCAAAAAAAAAAAGTACAGGTACATCTAGCATCCCATAGGTGCCAGCGTGAACGTGGCCTCAAAGATTGTCCAATCATGAACCTCAAATGAGCCTTAAAGCTTCTTAGGGCCTTTTGCTAAATCATACGCTGCTCTTTCAGCCAAACAGTTCGGTTCAAACAGCATCGTGTAGCATCTCATTCACCATCACCCTCTCCCACACACACACACACACACACACTGAGGCTCTGGCTGGTCTGCTGGGGGAGGCTGTTGTTTCTACACGTCCCTCTCTTTCCGCCACCAATTAACACCCGGCTTTGGCAACAAACACATCATTAATTGAAACATTTAATTAGCATTCAAAACCAGTCGTAATTAACACCTTTACTGCTTCTGTCTTCAAGCGCAGCGCTGTAAATCTATTACCTCCTACCTCCTAAGCCTGTGCGTGTGTGTGTGTGTGTGTGTGTCACTTGTGTATGCTGGTACGTCCCTTTGCTCCCATGAGCAGATTGAGGCCTGTACACACACACACACACACACACACACACACACACACACACCCTTAGCTCCTCTATGTATCACTACCCAGGTTGCATTAGACAGCCAAGGCCAGAGCCGCAGGGTGGGTGCGTGTGTGTGTGTGTGTGTGTATGTGTGTGTGTGTGTGTGTGTGTGCCTGCAGGGTGGCTCTGTGAGTGCTTCTCTTCTCCACCAGGATTATCCCCACAACTCCCACTATTCATCTGGCTTTAAAGTACCCACCCTTAGGCTAGTCTCCGTGCGTGTGCGTGTGTGTGTGTGTGTGTGTGTGTGTGTGTGTGTGTGTGTGTGTGTGTATTTGGGACTGTAAAATAAAATGCCCACGTCTATATGCATTCGCAGTCTATAGGTGTGAATTTTTTGTTTTTATTCATGGATATCGGCACTTCTATCCATACAAATACATGTGCATATATGTATAACTCCTGTGTGAGTGTGTGTGTGTGTGTGTGTGTGTGTGTAGTGGCCATATCCCCCTATCCTGGCAGTGGCTGGGTGTAGGATTGGCTGGCAGCATATGGCTTTAGGACAGGATTACAGCTCCTCTACCCATCGCAACATAATTAATGCCTGTATTAATAGGCCAGCTAAAAAATCATTAAAAAATCCATTAAAAATAAATGTGTTTTACATAAGACTTTGCCTCAGGTAGTGGGGGAGAAAGAAGAAGAAAAAAAGATAAGAAGAAAGGGATAGAAGTAAAAAAAATGAATCGATTGTTAGGAGTGAGGTCAGTGAAAGCCTGGGCTCAGACTGAGGCAGGTTAAAGAGAGAGGGAGAGAGAGGGAGAGGGAGAGGGAGAGAGAGAGAGAGAGAGATAAACAAGCACAGAAAGGATTGGGAGTGAGGAGAGCGAGACAAAAAGAGGTCACACTCATCCGTTCTGCTGCTCTGAGTGAAATTAGCAGCGCTAATAAGACTGGAGTCTCTCTCATCTCTCCGTTTCACTAAACCAGCTTTTCCCCTCCGATCAAACGCTCCCGGGAACACCGGCCCAGAGCATCAACCACAGGGTCACTGCTGGACAGGAGAACATCGCTGCAGGGACGGGAGACGGGGACGCTCTGTCTGAAAACATAGGCATGTGGTGTCTCATAAAGAGAGAGAGAGAGAGAGAGAGAGAGAGAGAGAGAGAGAGAGAGAGAGAGAGAGAGAGAGACTGAGACTGAAAAATCCTTGCAGACTCAGATTTTCCCCCAAACTCAATCTCAAATTATATTAATAGATAGACAGACAGACAGACATAGACATATAGATAGATAGATAGATAGATAGATAGATAGATAGATAGATAGATAGATAGATAGATAGATAGATAGATAAAAGGCTGTTTGGTAAGAAGCCCTTTTTCGTCCTCATTTTTCTGCCCAAGGCCTCTTTATGGCGTAACATGGAACTGAATCACTGTCTTCCGCATGGGGGACAGTGAAGTCACCCAGTTGTTTATGCTGTTTCTGGGACTGTACATTTCGGAGATACAAGGTTTTGTCCCTGGAAGTGATGATTCATTGCTCAAAAGCCTCTTAGCCTCATGTGATTGCGGTTTAAGTCTCAAAACATGTCCCGTCTATTTAGGAGGGAACAACCCTTTCAAATTGTGTAACTGGTGTGAGACACGGGGACGTCCGCGGCAAAGCCGTCCGCATGACATTCAGACATAATGGTGTGGGCTCAGCTCTTTCAGCTGTGATTGGGCCCTTAAACGAGCCGCGGTGATGGATGAGCGATGATTACGTCTTTAAAAACAGTTTAAACTGAATGAGCTCCAGGGACACTGCCTTCCATCTCACCGCTCCTCACTGATATTCATTTCATCAGAGAGAGAGAGGGAGAGAGAGAGAGAGAGAGAAGGAGAGAGAGAGAGAGAGAGAGAGGGAGAGAGAGACAGCGAGGCAGAGAGAGCAAGAAAGAGATTTCAGATTTTGCAAAAAGAAATTAATTATTTTCCGCCGTGTGAACATTTAGGTTTTTTTACAGGATAATAATTACCAGTATAATATTTCCAGGCTCTGGTTACAGCAGGAGGACGGAGTGTAATAACTGGGACAAAATGTCAGAGGCATATATTGCATTTAAAATTGCTTCACATTAAGTCCTGAGCAAGGCAGCTGTACTGCAGAAAGAAGCTGCTCTACAGCCTGTATTACAGCAGAGTGTGTGTGTGTGTGTGTGTGTGTGTGTGTGTGTGCGTGTGTGCGTGTGTGTGTGGTTGGGGCTAAAATTAAGGTTTCATTGTCTATATATACTTATAGGGGGCATTTTATTACTATATATAGACATTTACTTATTTAAACATTACTAAATTACTAAATTAGTAATTCCTATGTGTGTAGTAATAATACATGTATGAAATATATATAACATATAACATTATTATTATTATGTGTGTGTGTGTGAGTGTGTGTGTGTTTAATGCTAATTCACTGTGTATGCAAACAGGCGCACACACACTTTCTCATGTTGCTTTATTGTCATTGTTATGAAGTTGTGACTGAAGAGAGAAAACACTGTGTTTACTGATAAACAAGACCTGCGTGTGCGTGTGCGTGTGTGTGTGTGTGTGTGTGTGTTATCTCCACTCAGATGGCTGGCCGACACCTGTGCTCCGCTTGAATAGTTTTTGATTATCACACACACTGAGCGCGCTCAGTATCAGTGCCAGCGTTCTACCAATTACCTCTCGCAGGCTGGAGCCACTAGCCTGCGGACACACACACGCGCACACACACACACACACACACACACACACACACACACACACACACACACACACACACACACACACAATCTCACTACATACCAACCTGTCAGGTGCTGGTGTTACGCATCAGAGTTGTACATTTCAGGCAGCTGGGAAGGCACTTAGGAGTACACAGACTCAAACAAACAAACAAACAAACAAACAAACAAACAAGATCTGATACTGTTTATCTTATTAGGCCGAAATGCAGCATCTCCAGTGGAAAATGATTATTTTCCAAATTCTTGTGTGCATGAATGAAACTGTTGTTTTCTGCTAGGACGACAGAGATGTTACCAACTATGTGGTATGCATGATCTGGAGATACAAGGTTTTGTTCCCGGCAGTGACATTAGCCACTTTGGCTTCATGCGATTGCGGTTAAAGTCACAAAACATGTCTTTCTGATCTGTTGAGGAGGAAACAATGCTTTAAAACTGTGCTTTCAGACGAAAGCATCATTTCAGACAAAATTACACTTTCAGCGCTCTGTATCATCTACAGTCTCCTAATTCTATTGAAATTAGACCAGCGTTTGTTGCTAAAATCAGGAGCAGCCAGTCTGAGGCCTTTGTTTCTGTCCATGTTCAGTAATTCTGGGGGGCAGCGGCGGCCTACTGGTTAGGCAGTTGGCCCCAGGACCCCAGACCAGTAGGTTACCCTGAGGTACCCGTGTATAAATGTATAAATGTATAAATGCAGAGGTTGAATTTCGTTGTGTCTCACTGTGTGCTGTGCTGTTTCACAATGGCAAGAATAGTCACTTTCACTTAACAATCAATGTGTTAACGAGAGGGTGGAGTGAACTTCCATTAATGGGAAACATCAAAGACCTGACACTTTTTCAGCTGATTAACTACATTGTGAATGAATGGTGACAATTTCTTTGAGAAACTGCCTCTTTAAGCACTGTGTGAGCATGTGGGAGTGTGTGTGTGTGTGTGTGTGTGTGTGTGTGTGTGTGTGTGTGAAGCCCTCTCTGAGCAGACATCTGTCTGATTACAGCTGTTTAAAACTCATGTCTCTGTCTTTGACTTTATTGAAATGGGGCTTAGAGGTGAACCATGTGGGACTCAAGCAGACTATAAATATAATTACAGCCCCTACAGTGTTTCCTACAACACTTTACTTCCTCTCAAAAGTATGTAGACCCTCAACAAGCAAGTACAATCTGATCAAATATGTAAATTTTTCCATGGGTTAAGTATAAAGCAAAAACACTACAGGTTTTAAAATTTACTCAGAGTGTAAAGTTTTTTTTTAAAGTAAAAAGTACAGGAATGTACTGAGAGTCTAAAGTAAAAAGTACAGGAATGTACTGAGAGTATGAATGAAAAAGTACAGGAATGTACTGAGAGTATGAATGAAAAAGTACAGGAATGTACTTAACGTGTAAAGTAAAAAGTACAGGAATGTACTGAGAGTATAAATGAAAAAGTACAGGAATGTACTCAACGTGTAAAGTAAAAAAGTACAGGAATGTACTCAACGTGTAAAGTAAAAAAGTACAGGAATGTACTCAGAGTATAAATTAAAAAGTACAGGAATGTATTCAGAGTGTAAAGTGAAAAACACAGGAATGTACTGAGAGTATAAATTAAAAAGTACAGGAATGTACTCAACGTGTAAAGTAAAAGGTACAGGAATGTACTCAGAGTGTAAAGTAAAAAACACAGGAATGTACTCAGAGTATAAATTACAAAGTACAGGAACGTACTCAAAATGTAAAGTAAAAAGTACAAGAATGTACTGAGAGTATAAATGAAAAAGTACAGGAATGTACTCAAAGTGTAAAGTAAAAAGTACAGGAATGTACTCAGAGTGTAAAGTAAAAGGCACAGGAATGTACTCAGAGTATAAATTAAAAAGTACAGGAATGTACTCAACTTGTAAAGTGAAAAGTACAGGAATGTACTGAGAGTGTAAAGTAAAAAACAGGAATGTACTCAGAGTATAAATTAAAAAGTACAGGAATGTACTCAACGTGTAAAATAAAAAGTACAGGAATGTACTGAGAGTATAAATTAAAGAGTACAGGAATGTATTCAGAGTGTAAAGTAAAAAGTACAGGAACGTAATCAGAGTGTAAATAACAAGTACAGGAATATATACAGAGTGTAAAGTAAAAAGTACAGGAACATACTCAAAGTGTAAAGTAAAAAACACAGGAATGTACTCAGAGTATGAATTAAAAAGTAAAGGAATGTACTCAACGTGTAAAGTAAAAAGTACAGGAATGTACTGAGAGTATAAATTAAAAAGTACAGGAATGTATTCAAAGTGTAAAGTAAAAAGTACAGGAATGTACTCAGAGTGTAAAGTAAAAAACACAGGAATGTACTCAGAGTATAAATTTAAAAGTACAGGAATGTACTCAACGTGTAAAGTAAAAAGTACAGGAATGTACTGAGAGTATAAATTAAAGAGTACAGGAATGTATTCAGAGTGTAAAGTAAAACAGAAACTGACTTATAGCAAAGAATGTTGCAGAACAAAGCAGAGTGTAAAGTAAAAGTACAGGAACGTGACTAGAGTGCAAAGTAACAAGTACAGGAATATATACAGAGTGTAAAGTAAAAAGTACAGGAACATACTCAAAGTGTAAAGTAAAAAACACAGGACTGTACTGAGAGTATAAATTAAAAAGTACAGGAATGTACTCAACGTGTAAAGTAAAAAGTACAGAATGTACTGAGAGTATAAATTGTGCAGGAATGTACCAAGTAAAGTAAAAGTACAGGAATGTACCAGAAAGTAAAAAACACAGGAATGTACTGAGAGTATAAATGAAAAAGTACAGGAATGTATTCAAAGTGTAAAGTAAAAAGTACAGGAATGTACTCAGAGTGCAAAGTTAAAAGTACTAGAATGTACTCAGAGTATAAATTATACAGGAATGTACCAATGTAAAGTAAAAAGTACAGGAATGTACTGAGAGTATAAATTAAAGAGTACAGGAATGTATTCAGAGTGTAAAGTAAAAAGTACAGGAACGTACTCAGAGTGTAAAGTAACAAGTACAGGAATATATACAGAGTGTAAAGTAAAAAGTACAGGAACGTATCAGAGTTTAAAGTAATACACAGGAATATATACAGAGGTAAAGTGTGTACAGGAACATACCCAAAGTGTAAAGTAAAAACACAGAATGTACTGAGAGTATAAACAAAAGCATATAACACTCAACGTGGTAAAAGTAAAGACAGGAATGTACTGAGAGTATAAATTAAAAGTACAGGAATGTACTCAAAGTGTAAAGTAAAAAGTACAGGAATGTACTCAGAGTGCAAAGTAAAAAACACAGGAATGTACTGAGAGTATAAATGAAAAAGTACAGGAATGTACTCAATGTGTAAAGTAAAAAGTACAGGAATGCACTGAGAGTGTAAAGTAAAAAACACCGGAATGTATTCAGAGGTAAAGTAAAAGTACAGGAACGTACTAAAGTAAAGTAAAAAGTACAGAAAATTGATAGTATAAATGAAAAGTACAGGAATGTACTAAAGTGGACAGTAAAAGTACAGGAATGTATCCAGAGTGTAAATTAAAACACAGGAATGTACCAGAGTATAAATGAAAAGTACAGGAATGTACTCAATGTGTAAAGTAAAAAGTACAGGAATGTACTGAGAGTATAAATGAAAGAGTACATGAATGTACTCAGATTGTAAAGTAAAAAACACAGGAATGTACTCAGAGTATAAATTAAAAAGTACAGGAATGTACTGAGAGTGTAAAGTAAAAAGTACAGGAATGTACTCAGTGTAAAGTAAAAGTACAGGAATGTACTCAGAGTGTAAAGTAAAACTACAGGAATGTACTCAGAGTATAAAGTAAAAGATACAGGAATGTACTCAACGTGTAAAGTAAAAAGTACAGGAATGTACTAGAGAGTATAAATTAAAGAGTACAGGAATGTATTCAGAGTGTAAAGTAAAAAGTACAGGAACATACTCAGAGTGTAAAGTAACAAGTACAGGAATATATACAGAGTGTAAAGTAAAAAGTACAGGAACGTACTCAAAGTGTAAAGTAAAAAGTACATGAATGTACTCAGAGTGTAAAGTAAAAAACACCGGAATGTACTCAGAGTATAAATGAAAAAGTACAGGAATGTACTCAACGTGTAAAGTAAAAAGTACAGGAATGTACTCAGAGCAAAGTATAAACTTCTTTAAAAGCATATAAGGAAGTATCAGCAAAACTTAGAAATTTACTTTTCATCGCGCTTTGTGTCCATTCCACTTGAGGTGTTGGAAAATGAAAGTAATAGAGAACCTTGTCAAATGTGTCCGACTACAGGAAGACGTCTGTGGTGAGAGTGAGCAGTGCAGAAATCTGGGGTAAAATGTGGGGAAGAGACTCTGTACAGTACAGTAACCCTGAATTTCTTGTCTGCTGTTTAAGTGCAGCAGGGTAGCTGGTGTGTCTTCGTCCCAGAGTGTGTTCTCGTCCTCTGTGTTTTCCGTCAGTATTGAAGCCTGAGGCCTCGCTCCACGTCATTACATTCTCTATTGCATTTCAGACGGAGCGGTGGCAAATGTTCAACAGAATTTTTGGTGAGTTTATTGAAATCAGTCTCTTGATGTCGCGACGATAAAACCTCTCGGTGAATGAGTCTGAAAACGCACGTGTGTGTGTGTGAGGATCTAGGAGAGACTTTGAGAAAGGAATATAGGATTATGCTCTTTATTCTGTCAGCTTCTTAAAGAATGATGTTTCATTTTCCTCCAGAACGTGACTGATGTGTGTGTCTGCGTTATTAAAGACGTGTTTCAATAAAACACCAACCGCAGGAGGCCTGCTCAGCCACACACACTCACACACACACACACACACACACACACACTCACATACACACACACACATGCTTGGAGAGATTCTGTCTGTAGTTTTCACAGAAGTCACACTCAGACACTTAGACAGAAATCTCAATGCTAATTCTACTAGAAACCCTGAAGGGCAATTCCACCATTTCCTAAAATTCAGTGTTTGCGAATGGAACCAGACATCATCGAAAATTATAACATTTTGAATTAATTGTTTTTCAGGGACTATTTTGCCTCACAACGCCCTGCAATGTATCCTCCACATTTGGCGAAGGTCACAACAGCCAAACAAGAAATAAAAGAAGAAAAGAAATACTAAATGCAATTTCATTCTGCACCGTTTCTTTTCACCCACTGATGATAAAATGATGATACTGCGTTATATCATAAAGGAGAAGACTTCAGTAAAATGTTTTCTTTCGGTATAATTAATGTTGATATTAGCGTCGGCCATTAATTCTGGGTCCGGACTTTTATTTTAATGGCTAATGTTCAGGCTTGTCTATGAAGGCAGAGCTTGACGAGTAAATGAGGTTTTGTGTTTGAGGCCACGGATTGGTCACGCATTCCTCAAGTGGGCAGTTTCCGGTGAGAGGGACTATTGTGTCACATGACCCTACAGGTCAGCCAACTTTATACACACACACACACACACACACACATGAACACACACTAACCAAGCAGGGTGTAAGACTAGCTGGGAAAGTGGGGAAATATATTAGCTGGAAAAAAAATGTTATTTGAGTGAGAGAGAGAGAGAGAGAGAGAGAGAGAGAGAGAGAGAGAGAGAGAGAGAGAGAGAGAGAGAGAGAGAGAGAGAGAGAGAGAGAAAGAATAATCCCAGTGCTCATTAACTGGCCTTTTATTGGTCCATCTCACAAATGACATTTAACTCTCAAACACACACACACACACACACACACACACACACACTTTTTTGGATAGAGAGAGAGAGAGAGAGAGAGAGAGAGAGAAACAGACAGAGAGACTAAGACTATATATGTATATGTCTCTCTCGTTCACTCTCTCATATCCGGGGGTTTGCCTCAGGGCTACATGAACGCTTTAATAGGCGTGTCATTCTCTGATCGGTGAGATGGTGGCAGTCTGGCATGTCTGTATGTGTGTGTGTGTGTGTGTGTGTGTGTGTGTGTGTGTGTGTGTGTGTGTGTGTTTGATAGGCCTGATGTTCTATAAGCTGCTTCCTCGTCACTTGTCCATCGGGCTACTTAAGCAACTCAGATTAGAGGGGGCAACTGCACACACACACACACACACACACACACACACACACACACACACACACCACATCGAGAGAGAGAGACAGACAGAGCGAGAGAGAGAGGGAGAGAGAGAGGGAGGGGTGGGTGAGTTGATGAAAGGCAGATGCAGTTTAATTTGATTTAATGCCACTGGCTGGAGTTTTCCTGGGATGAATTTGTATGAAAGAGGTGGGAAAGTTTCCCATTCCGAGAGGATTTGCTAGGTTTTCATTTCATTCTTGTATATAAATATAAATAAATTTAGAACAAAATACACATTCGAGGCAAACGTGGAGGCCTAGCAACCAGGTGAGAACGAGAGACCACCAAATCTGGGAGAAATGAGGTTAAAAAAAGAGATAATTGTCATAAAATCTATTCAGATCTTAGCTCTAGCTCTGTTTCTTCTACACTACATACAATTTGTGTCCAATTTAGGGCCAAAGTCCTTTTTTTTTGCAGTTCCAGCCTGGAAGACAACAGCGCTACACTGAATGGACTCAATCGAGGTATTTTTCACATGAATAAAACATTTCACAGCAACAAAAATGGCCAAAAGTAAGAGGATTGAAAGACAAAAGTGGGAAATGTTTTATTTATATGGAAATGATGAACACATTCCAAGTCCATTCAAGGCGGGACTGTTATCGTGGGACTCATTAGCCCAAGACAGAAAAGACACCTTCCTGTATCAGTTTACTCGTCCATCTCTCTCTCTCTCTGTCTCTCCTGACATGGCGTGAGACACGTCGTCTTGTCTGCAGACGGAGGGCGAGTGCGACTGTGGGAATTTTCTGGGAATCATTTCCAGGGATCTGTGTTCGGAAGGGGGGGATTGAGCGCGAAATGAAAGAGGCGCTGCCTTATCCGCCCAATATGGCAACCCAATCATACATACATATTACAGCATTTAGTTTTTCATTTTAAACCGTTTACTTTTCCCCACCGCCTCGGTGACGTTTTCTTTTTTTTCTTTTTTTTTCAGTTCCTCATGGTTGCCTTTCTCAGGAATTATGAACTGTGGAATATTTATCACATCGTCGAACTGATCCGTGCCTCAGGGCTGAACGATACTGGAGGGAATAAATGATACCGCGATACTTTCAGTATTTTTATTAGTTATTTGTTTCCATTTTTTTGCAGCTTTCAGGACACAGTTGGTATGGGACAGACAAAAATGCCTGGAGTGTGAATATAAGGTTGACAGCAGAGTGGTTAGGATGGAGGGAGCAGAGGTGGTGAAGGTGGAGGAGTTTAGACACTGGGTGGACAGTTCAGAGTGACGGCAGTGTGGGGACGAGGAGTAACGAGGCAGGAGTGATCTGTGACAGACGGGGACCAGCAGGTAGTGAGACCAGCTATGTTATTCTGATTGCAGACGAAGATGAAAAGGTAGTGGAGCTTGAAGTGTCAGAGTTGCATCTGGAGGGAAGAGGACGGACAGAATTAGAAATGAGCATATTTTAGGGACAGTTCAGATTATTTATGTTTGGACGTGTCCAGAGGAGAGACGAGAGAGACAGAGGAGGATGTTGAAGATGATGGAGCTGCCAGAAAGAGAGAAGAGGAAGGACAAAGAGGAGGTTTATGGATGTGGGGGAGAGGGGACATGGTGGGGACAGGTGAAAGAGGATGATGGGTGAGGACAGGAAGAGACATGGTTTCAAAGTCGAATGTATATTCCATAATAAATCATATTCTATCATTTTCCTAAACTTTTCTGCTTTTACGCATCAAAAAATCAGTCATTCTCCAGTGTTCCAGACAGGAGTACTCTTTATAACTTCAACAAGAATGGGCGGGGCTAAACTGCTGTGAGTAGCTATTTGTAAATTCCTTCATCACAAAAGCGTGGACTATCCTGTCCCCGCATTCATTGGATAAAAGATGGGGAAACACCATGGGCAGGTTGCCAGTTCATCACCAAAATCCTCACAAACTGAGCTCACAGAATCCAGCAGCGAATGGTTAGAAGCTCATTTCCATGTGTGACATCAGAGCCAAAATAATTAAGGAACAATTTCCTGTTCAGTCCTACGTTGCCGAACATGAGTCATGAATCCGAATCATGAATCTTTGTTCAGAACTGGGATTTTGAATCATACTTGATGCATATTTGAGGTTATTAATGGATTCCTCCCCTTCTCTTCCTGCCTACCTGGAAATTCATATCTTCAGAGATAAATCACATTCTGATCAGCTCACAGTGTGTGTGTGTGTGTGTGTGTGTGTTTAAGGTGTTTGTTGTTTTGTCTTGTTTGTGTACGCACAAATTTGTTTGTGTCTTTATGATGTATGACTGAATAAGTTATTAAGATTGTTTCTCTGATTGTATGAAGCCTTTAGGGCTGTGTGACTTTACCATGCAATCCAATCAACAACACACACACACACACACACACACACACGCACACACACACACACACACACACACACACACACACACTCTTGTTTGCAAATGAACAATTAGATTAAGGTGTTACTTATCATTTTCTTTCATTTCATCGCTCTTCCAACACTGGAAGTGAGAGAGGAAGAAAAGGAGAGAGGGAGAGAAAGAGAGGAGAGAAAGAGAGAGAGGGAGATGAGGAAAGACAGAGCAAAGGTATGTACTTGAGAGACAGAGAAAGAGAGAGAGAAAGAGAGTGAGACTGGAGAATAGAGAGAGAGAGAGAGAGAGAGGAGAGAGAGAGAGAGAGAGAGAGAGAGAGAGAGAGAGAGAGAGAGGAGACAGAGTAAGGGGGTTAAGCTTGTGAGAGATATAGAAAGAGAGAGAGAGAGAGAGAGAGAGAGAGAGAGAGAGAGAGAGAGGAGACAGAGCAGGGGGTTACTTAGAGAGATATAGAAAGAGAGAGAGAGGAGAGAGAGAGAGGGAGAGAGAGAGAGAGAGAGAGAGATGGGATGGCACACTCTGTTTAGCTGAGGAATCTGAGTGTTTAGCACAGTGAAACAAGAAACCATGGAGGCTTCACTAAAAACAAATACACCACACACACACACACACACACACACACACACACACACACACACACACACACACACACACACACACACAGAGTCACTTAATCAATCATTCACCTCTACAGCCCTGTAACACTGCTACAGCTGCATAAAACATCACTTTATTCTTATCCAATCACATTAAATGTCTCACACACAAACACACACACACACCTACACACACACACACACAAAACAGACAGCACCATTTGAAATGTGGTATCTATTTAGGTGCTCTATTCAGGGTTCTCCTTCCAGTCAGACTATTTCAGATCATCTTTATTCATTAATTAATAATGATTCATTAGTTCAATAAAAGGATAAATAAAAAACAACATATTTCCAATAAACAAACACAATCTTCTGTAAATATGATATTTAAAAGGTGTGTGTCTTTTACCCTTTTTTTCTGCCAGTATTATGACTGACAAAATAAATAAGCAAATTTAAATGTACAAATTACACTAATAGCAGTCATTTTTACGACCCACGACTCCTTATATGGGCATGAACGTGCGATACATTGATGACTTTAAAGCCTTTATAAAGCCTTTACTGCAGCTCTGCATTTACATGAAGCTTAAAACAACTCAGGATTTAACCAACAACCAAGATAAACACACACACACAGACACACACACACACACATACGCACACTTCACTCAATCCAACAAAAACCTGAAATGAAACCTCACTAGCAGCCACACACAGACACACACACACTCTATTACACACACAATCTCACACACACACTCACATACACACACTCAGACACACACACACACACACACACACACACACTGCAGTAATTCTTGTTCCTCTCTAACATCAGACAGAATATGTGTCTTTGATCAGTGTGCAGTAGTAGGAAGAAACGATTGCTGTGAAAACCCTCAGAATGTAAATTAATTTGCTGTAGCACACACTCCCACACACACACACACACACACACACTCCCACACTCCCACACACACCTACACACACACACACACACCTTCAGGCACTCAAGGCACCAACTTACAAGTCAAAATTTAACATACAGTACTGTACACTCTCCCTCCTTCCCTCCCTCTCTCTCTCTCTCTCTCTCTCTCTCTCTCTCTCTCTCTCTCTCTCTCTCTCTCTCTCTCTCCCTCTTTTCACTCCTTCATCTTTTTCAGTCATTCTTATTATCAGCCTCTATAGAGTCATCCCTCACCAGCTCCATTCACCTCTTTCTTCCCTACACCATGGCGTCGTAACCGTGACGACTGTCACCTTTTCTCGTCTTTTCACCCCTCACTCCTCCCTCTCATCCCTCGGTTTCTTCGCCCGGCCGTGTCTGTATAATCCCTCGCTTCTGTGGGGTACGGCGCGGGAGTGATTGCTTCACAACACTCAAATCCGACAGTAGCTCACTCTCACTGCCACAAAGACCTGATTTTATTCCCTTTTTTATGAAAGTTTTTATTTTTTTTCCCACACTGCATGAAAATACTGTCTGCCGTTTACGGCGTGTGAACATTTCACAGCCAGAATGACTTACAGAAGTTTAGATACTATAGTGGTTTCATTTACTTTTACTTTTAGTTTTTATTGTGATATTATACCGTTAATATTAAACAGGAAAGTGAAAAAAAGGCCTATTCTGGTCTATTCTCTGTTTTAATGTGTGGAATATTAGAAGCTACTTTGTTATTCTTTTCTTTTTATCTTATTATTGACTGTTGCATTTAATTGTATTCTGTTCTGTTGTGTTCTATTGTTTGTTTATTTCTATTCAGTTCTTTTCTATTCTATTCTTCACTGTCAGATTATGCAATACTGTTTTTTATTCTATTCTGTTGTATTTTTTATTCCAATTAATTCTATTCTACTCTATTCTATTCTTAGCTGTTGTGTAGTTTTGTATTGTTTAATGTTTTATTCTATTGTTAATATTATTCAGTTCTACTGTTTCCCTCAATCTTGCCCAATTCTGTTCTATTCTTATCTATTCTATTCTATTCTGTTCTATTCTATTCTATTTTATTCTATTCCATTCTATTCTATTCCATTCTGTTCTAATTGATTCTATTCTGTTCTAATCTATTCTATTCCGTTCTAATCTATTCTATTGTGTTCTAATGCGTTTTATTCTGTTCTCTTCTGTTTTACTGTTGTGAGTTTAACTGTCAATCTATCTATTCCTCTGTCTGTCTGTCTGTCTGTCTGTCTGTCTATTACATTCTGTTCTGAAAGTTTTTTTCTGAAAGTAAGGCTGTTTATCAGCCTTTTAATATCCATGATATTTTCTTAAGATTTAAATGTATACCAAACACAATTGCAAGTATTTTAAAGACACACACACACACACACACACACACCCCGACACACTTGCACTCTGTGCTCCCGAGTGTGTGTTCGCATGGCCCGCAGGTGTAAAATGTTAGCCCTCTTTTCCCTGAGTGTTTGAACAAGGTGATAAATCTCTGCCGCCTCCGTGCCCTTTCAATCACATCATCATAAACGCCCGGCTCCTACAGTTACGGCCCCGTCTCCCACGGCAACCGGCCGTCTACCACGGAAAAGGCCCGCCACTTAATCTGCTTCCAGGTTGAGAGGTCGGCTCATGAATTCTTCAGAACGGGGCAGGTGTGATGGAAAGGAGGGAAAACGCCCGGGAAAAGGGCAACAGCTCAATTCTGATAGGTCAATGACACCACTCATCCTTTCATCCTTTCTCTCTGTTTCTCTCTCTCTCTCTCTCTCCCTCACTTTCTCTCCACTTTCTCTCTCTCGCTCTCTCTCTCACTCTCTCATTCCTCTATCTTCATTCTTCAGGTTGGCCAATTAAACGGTGCCATCAGGGCAGAAAGCTCGTTCAGGGTGAATTATGGGATGTTGAGTAGCTGCCTGGGCTGGTTGTCGTGGTGACTGATTGCAGCACAGTGGAACTGCTGGGTAATTGATTGGCATTGGGTTGGCAGGCATGCCTATTCTCTGAGGAGAGAGAGAGCGAGAGAAAGAGAAAGATTGGGATGTGTCCGCCATATTAGATTCCTCAAATGGTCCTGTCTTCTTGCCGATATGGGCAGCCCCACTGGTGATGTCCAAATGTGGTTACAGAGGATATTAAACATGGCCAATAACAGATACACACACACACGCACACACACACACACACACACACACACACACACACACACACACACACACACACACACACACACAGAGTTTATAGGGCCCCACTGGTGATGTCCAAAATGTCTAAACCTGGTTACAAGAGATATTAAACACACCCATTAAGTCTCTCTCCCTCAAACACACACACACACACACACACACACACACACACACTGCAGCAGTGGTGTGTGTCCACCTGGTTACAGGCTTTGCGATATTAAACACGCCCATCAGCACCTTATTGCCCACTGCTGGGATTTGTCATTGTGTCTCGTTATCCTATTAACGACACAACCCTAATGCAAGCTTTGGCCTTAGGCCTAACACACACACATACACACACACACACACACACACACACACAAATACATACACAGACACACAGACACCCACACACCCACATATCTATTCATGTGTCCACAATTGCTCTCAAGCACTCCCACAACTTTATACATAATCCCTCTCATGTGAGCCCAAATTATCATCAAACACACACACTCACACACACATATACATACACGCAAAACTATTGTATCACACACAACACTCGCAAACGTTAATCTAAAGTGTCTGTTTCAGGTATAAAGGAGAATTTTCAGATTTGTACAGAATTTTTACAGATCATTCAGGGGAAGTTTTTTGTGTGTTGCCGTTGTCAGATTGGTTGTTGTGAATGGAACTAGACGTTTGAAGTTCCCTCAAAGCTGTGACTCTGAAGATGCTGCCTGATGTCTGAAACAATGTTTAACCAAAATTTAGAAGCTTTTGGTCTAGAACTAAATGTGGAAGGACACATGTAGGGCATCGTGAGCCCAAAAGGTCCTTCAAAGAAAACAGATTCACTATTTTACCTTCAACATCCATATAAACACTCAGAGACACCTATGGATTAACTGGTGGGTTTGGAGACGAAATAAAACAGGTAGATGAAAGATCTTGTAGCTCTGGGTCCACAGATCCATCGTCTGAGCTGCTTATCCTAACCAGGGTGATGAGGGTGTTCACCCTCAGGACAAGAGAGAAAAACTGGTATTTGGACGGGTGGACAGAGACAAAGACACAGGGAGAAGCTGAAGGACCCAGAATGCTTCGGCTAGGAAACAAACCCAGAACTTTCTTTCTGTGAGGCAACCGTGTTAAGCACCACTATGCCACCCTGGGCTTTAACCCCTTTTAATTCATCTTCATTACCTGTTTGGTTGCTATGACAACCAGTCAGCGAGGATTTCAATAAAACCTGATCAATTACCTGCAATTACCTGCCTATTTGGCTCAGTGCATAGATTTTCACCCTTTGGACTGAAGGGTTTTGCATATTTGGCATCTAAAGAAGCCTTTTCTAAATTCTGCATCCCATGAACTTTAAATGTTTATATGTGAATCGAAGCTAAGTGCATGTTTTAATCATCATAAGGTGGAGAGTTTGGGGCGGGCTGGCCTAGTTTATCTCATTTTCGAAGCTTTATTTAATAGGAACCTGCATGAAATCATCTTTCCAAACCCTTTGTGAAATCAAATGCCAGTGAAGATAAATTAAACCCAGAGTGTTGATAATAAAACCACTGGACACACCCACTGAACTCCACTTTCAGGTCAATGCACTCACACAAACTATAGGGAGTCTAACCGGCATAGCACTGCTCACACCATGGTGACCTGTGATCACCGCCGACGAAGATAAAGCTGTTAATTCACATGGACACTTCAGGTTATGGTACCTTAAACTAGGCTAGCATTCGCCCTTAAGCAGAGCAATTCGACTGTGTTCAGCAAGGGTTACCGGTGTCTACAGGTATTTATACCAAATCTACGCATCACCAATTTATTTTAATAACGAGCTTCGCTGGAAACTTAATTAGTGGAATTATTGTGCTAAATATTAAATGCAAAGGCCTGTGGACGTTGCCACCACTCAGAAAAGGAAAAATATCAAAAATGGCCTAAATGTTTAAGGTAATACTTTGTACCATCCCTATAGGTTGGTATTCTAGGTGGTTGCTAAGCGGTTGCTATGATATCGGTTTCAATGGTAGCGATAAATGGTGGGTGCTCTAGTGTTCCAGGTGTTTACTAAGAAATACTCTGGATTGTTCCTTAGGTTGGTTTTCTAGAACAGGTTGTTATGATATTGCAGATGCTTGTTGGGGTGCTAGGGTGATATGATAAAAAAAAAAAATTCTAATCTTTGCAGAGAGGTTGCAATGATATTGCAGTAGAAGAGGTGTTTTTTTGGGTGCTATGACATTCCAGAAGTTTATTTAGCTTTTTGCTTTTTGAGGAAATACACCGGACTATTCCTTTAGGTTGGGATTCTAGGTGGAGGCTATGATGGTGTCTGCTGGGTTGGTAAGTGATAGGCGCAATAGTATTCCAGGTGATCACAAGGGTTTTTTTAATATGGCCGTAATGTTTGAGAAAATTCATAAGACTGGGTCATTAAGTGAGCGTCCTAAGTGGTTGCCATGGCATTGTAGGTGTTGACTAGGCCACTGGCAGTTGGTGAGTGATATGGTTTTCCAGGGAGTTACTAAGGTTGTGTTAATATGGCGTAAAAATGTGAGAACATTGGAATTTTCTTTTTCTAGATCTTTGCTAAGTGGTTGCTATGATATTGCAGGTTCTTGCTAGGGTGCTGGTAAATATTGAGTGATATGGAGTGAATATTGAGTGGTATATTAAAAAAACCCAAGAGGTTACTAGGTCTTTAAAAATGGAAGAGCAAGGAAACATAGTGGATCACTCTTTTGGGTTGGAAAGCCAATAAAAACAAGATGTAAAATACGTGTTTTCAGTGGTGGCCTAGCGTTTAGTGATGAGGCCCCAATATCCGAAGATTGTGGGTTCATATCCCAGTTCCAGTAGGTCCCCCTGAGGTACCCTTGAGCAAGGTACCGTCCCCGTCACTGCTCCCCGGGCATTTTCAATAGCTGTCCCCTGCTGCACTATGAGAACTATGATATTCCAACTGCTTAGCAAGGCTTATAAAAAATGATCTTAATGTTTGAGGAATACATTGGACTGTTATTTTAGGCAGGTATAGTGGGTGATGATATTCCTCGATGGATCCTGGTTAGTGATTAGATCAAAAGTATTCCAGTGGTAACTAAGATTTTTTATAAAAGGTCTAAATGTTTGAGATAATACATCGAACCATTTAGGTTTGTATTCTGTGTGGTTGCTACAATATTGGAGGTTGGTTAGTGGTTTAGGATATGGTGTTTCAGGTGGTCACTAGGTATTTTAAAATCAATATGTGAGGAAATACACTGGACTGTTAATTTGGGTTTGGATGACCTATAATCCGAGTACCCTAAAAAGATGATAAATAACAAGTGGATTTACATATAACCTATAATACTAATACAGCACAAGACAAAACAGGCCTTGTTCTGGAAGTATCCGTGTTAATGCTAACTGTTGCTGAAAAAGTCACCAAGCAACTACAAATGAGATGATTATGAGTGATTATTTTTAAGAGGAGTAATCATTTTACACTTCGTTTGTCTGAAAATAACCATAATGGATGTGCAGGAACATTAAGTAGCGTTTTGCCATCCCTCCTAGCGTTAGCCTCTCAGGGTTTCAGTGGGAATATTAGCCCGGCAATGAGGCGCCGCGCCAATGCTATGCTAACGTCGCTGACAAACAGCAAGAGAGACTGTTCAAACCCCTCCGCGTAACGAGGGATGACCGGGACATGCCGCGGAGGAGGGAAGGAGAGAGGACTCCCCTCCTCCGCTGTCCTTCAGGAACATTCTCTTTCTCTCCGTCACACCCCAAAGGTTAGCGGTTAGCGGTTAGCGCTGATGAGGAGCTGGAAATGGGCCTTTAATGACTTAATGAAACTCCACTCACGACGAAGGTCATTATCACTAAATACGACCACAGGCCTGCTACCCAATTACACACACACACACACACACACACACACACACACACACACACATACCCATACTCAAAGTCAAAATATCAATACATAGAGCTATAACTATAAACTATAAAGAGTTCGCTATAACTTTACACCAGCATTTAACGCCATTTTTCTAATTTGCATGTATTATAATGAATGATAAAAATGGATATAATAGGAATCAAAAGCCTCATATTCTAAATTTTTTATACAATTTACTGTTTTATGATATTTGAGGGCTTTCTTTCTATTAAAACCCGTTCTTATTCAGTTGCCACAGACTGCTACCCATTCTCTTTTAACCTTTGCAATTAATCAATATCTTTAATTGTATTATTGCATCATTGACACATAGAAACAAGCTGATTGGCTAATCATGATTTACAAACTTGAGAATCAGAAAGACTCCAATCCTGTGGGAAATTGCTCATTGCTGCAAATGAACAAATAAGGATCAAAAAAGCTTTTCTGATTCTGAAATTCCTACGATTCGAACCTGAGCCTATTCTGACCCCATGCGGCATATTAAATATAAAAAAAAAAATAAAAAAAAAACACGTTACCAAGACCACCAGTGACCAGAAACAGCAGGACGGCCATAATCTGGTCAGCAGTCTGGAGTCTATACTGAAGGAGTGCCTGGGCTAATAACATCCGAATGTGTGTGTGTGTGTGTGTGTGTGTGTGTGTGTGTGTGTGTGTGTGTGTGTGTGTGTGTGCGTGTGCGTGAGAGTATAATGAAATCTGAATGGGAAGTGGCCGACACAATAAATCTAAGCCATGTGTGTCCATTTCCTGTTCCCGCTGCTCTCATAGGACATTGCTGACCCCATGCGGCTTATGCACACACACACACACACACACACACACACACACACATGTACATGTCCAAACACACAAACATACACACACAGGAACACAAAAAAATACACATGCTCAGTCAAACGCGCACTGTGCTCAAACATACAGACACAGGCAGAACAATAGACAGACACATATGACACAGAATGAGTTCACACACACACACACACACACACACACACACACACACACACACACACACACCCATTCCTGACCCCACTCTTGTGCCCCCTCATCTTCTGCCCCTAGGGCACCTCAGTGACAGCAGCATAAATAACTGGACCTGACAGTAAACATCATAACAGCCCAGATAATGTGTGTGTTAATGTGCTCTGCTGTCTGTAGCGCTAACCAGACGCAGGTTTTGTGTGTGTGTGTGTGTGTGTCTTAGGGGTGTGGTAGGACTGTTATATGAAGGCTAGGCAGCTTTGCGTTGAAACCGCATCCGGGCAAGGACAGTATCACACTTACATAAAGTGTGACATAAAGTGATGCACATGGTCAGTTGACCTTTTCAGGCCCTGCACTGGTGAATCAATACCTCACACAAGGTGCTTATAACTTGAAGAAAACATGGAGCGATTACTGAAGGGTGGTTCTAGATGGATGCTAGAGCACTGATAGATGGTAGCTATAGTGTTCCAGGTGGTTACTAATGTCTAGCTGCTCTGCGTCATCTTGTATTTATGCCCATTTAGGAACATCTTTAGATATATGACCAGCTTAACAGACAATGTTATATACAGTCCTGTGCAAAAGTCTTAAGACACCCCTCTTTTCTTTATATTCTGAAGGAAAATTAGACAATAGGTGCAGTGATTTCTGTGCAAGCATACATACAGTCTGTAACACAAAGAGTTTCTAAGAATTCTAACCAGCTTTAACGTCACAATTGTCTATGGCCACCGTTATTCTGCAGCACAGCCTCAACTCTCTTAGCCGAACTCGTTTCTTTAAGTCGTCTTCAGAAACAGTTCTCCAGGCTTCTTTGGATGTTGGCTGTCTTTGTGTTGATTCCACGCTGCTCAGGTACAGGGACTGCACTGGAAATGAGAGACAAAAACTTTGTCCTGCAGGAAGCCTGGAGAACTGTCCCTCAACAATACATTAAGATTACATTCATTGTTGACCCATTTCTCCATGTTAGAAACAATTATAGCTGTTGGTAGCTTGGTTGTTAGCCACCAGTAAAAGGCCAGCTAAAGGCCAGCAATCCCATGATGCTTTTAGTTTTAAGACCAATCAAGACTGTTTCTTGAAATAACCTGAGATGGACCTTATTGTTCTATCTAGCTATCTACACTATTAGGACAACTGACCAAAAACTGCCGAAGTGTATAAATGAATGTGATTAGAGTCCAGAGGGTTAACTAATAATTTAATAAAGTAAATGAAATGACCATAGCAGGAAAATGAATCATCTGAATCAGACATTTGATTCATTGAAATGACCAGCTCAAAACGACCAATTTGTGCAACGATTCAAACCTTCTACCACTAATGCCAAAGCCAGGACATGAATCTATATTCATGAAAAACAAATCTCCATGTTTCTTCCACTCTGAGTCTGAACTTTCAAGTCTGAGTCAGAGTCAGTATTCGAGTCAAATGTCCAGTCTTCTTTCGGCCATTGCCGTTTAGGGGTCGCCACAGCAGATCATCCGTTTCCATTTCTTCCAGTCATCTGCATCTTCCTCCTTCAAACCGACCACCTGCATGTCCTCTCTCACCACGTCCATAAACCTCCTCTTTGGTCTTCCTCCTCTTTCCTGGCAGCTCCATCTTCAACTACCTCCTCCCAATAAAATCCTCGTCTCTCCAAACCAATGTAACCATGCCTCTCTAACTTTGTCTCCAAAAACGTCTAACTGAGCTGTCCCTCTAATAAACCGAGTCAAAAGTCAAGTAACCTCATAAAATGTTTCAACATTTTCAGTAATATCTTTCCTTGTGGGGGGGGGACTTTGATTTTCATCTGTTTTTCATTCTGTTCTTTATCCAATAAATTATGCAAAAAATCTGAACTTTAAAAGACTGGTTTGCAAATGCAGTAACTAAAAAAACTGCACAGTACTACACACACAAGTAAACACACACAGCTTTGCAACCGGTGGACAGACAGCGGAGGCGAGTGGAGGGGGATTGGATAGAGACAGACGAGAAAATAAAACAGATGAAAAGCAAACATTCTAATAAAGAGCGAATCTGAATGAGGCCGAGTGCATTCCTTTGATTAAGGCCAAATAACGCAGGCCAGGGACTCTGTGTGTGTGTGTGTGTGTGTGTGTGTGTGTGTGTGTGTGCATCCGTTCTGTTGCCAGTTAAAGGCCAGCTTTATTGCCTTCATGCAGCAAATATTGTGGCAGAAGCCTCTCAAGCCTCTGTGATCTTCTGCTGAAACACTCGGCCTCTCTGACTCCTTACACAAAAATGAGCCGCAGATGTGTGTGTGTGTGTATGTGTATGTGTGTGAGAGTGTGTGTTTGTGTGTGTGTGCGTGAGAGAGAGAGAGAGAGAGAGAGAGAGAGAGAGAGAGAGGGAGAGAGAGAGAAAGAGTTCCTGGTGATTTGCAGAGATCATCTCACCTGCAATATTCCCAGTATGACAGGTGTTAACACCTGTGGTAGTCTAGTGTTTAGGGACTTGACCCCAGGATAGAAAGGGTTTGAAGCCCTGACCAGTGGGTTGCCCTGAGGTGCCCTCAGGCAAGGTACCGTCAACATCACTGCTCCCCAGGTGGTGGATGCGGCTGTCCACTGCTACACTGAGTGTGTGGGTTAAACACAGAGGATGTATTTAGTCGTGGTTCACTGTGTGCTGTGTTTCACAATAGCATGTAGTCACTTTCACTTGCACACACACACACTGAGGAAGCACTAAGTTCTGTCCAAAAGTGGCCCAAAATCAGGACCTTCAGTCTATGAGACACCGGGGCAGTGGTGGTCTTGTGTTTAGTGACTAGGCCCCAGGATCCGAAGATCGTGAATTAGAATCTAGGAGGTTGCCCTAAGGTACCCTTAAGCAAGGTACCGTCCCCATCACTGCGCCCCTGGACGCTTTAAACAGCATTTCGATGTGTCTCACTGTGTGCTGTGTTTCACAATGACAAACACTTTCACTTCACTGAGTCTAAAACTTACCTGAGAATATTATTTTGCACAAACTGGCCCGATTCTAAAACTGCTCTTTAAAAACAGTCTCAAATCAGAAACATCAGGACTTAAATCCCAAACTGACCGGAGTCCAACCAAATTCTGTCAGTTGGACTCAATCCACGTCAACGTTTGATTCTGAAACTGGCCTGAATCCAGCAAAATACCATGGAAAACTGGCCCATATCCACATCATCAGATTCCAAAAATTCTGCCAGAGACCCAAATCATCAAATTTTAAGCCCAAATGTTTGGTAAAAATCACCCATTCTACATTGTCGAGTTTTGGGTCGGACACTGACTCTGCCCAATTCTGACCAGGACCATCGTCGTCTTCATCTGTTCAGTCCAAAACTTCCTTAATTAATATCGAGTTTGGGGTTGGAAACTGACCCAAGTCCAGCAAACTGTCCCAGTTTGAATTCAAAGGTGATCCCGGTGTTTACTGAGGAACGGGGATGAGTATTTATTGAGTACAGAGAGGTTTTAGGGATAAATCTACCAACATTCTGGGTGACTGCTGACTCCTAAACTAAAGAAGCAAAGTTTGGATTCCAGACATGTCTTGGCTGATCTGGGGTCAGAGGAACGCACTAGTTTTTGCTTAACTCTTCCTTTAAGCCTGTGATGTGTTAAAAGCAAAAGGCATTTTACAGCTCATTTAATCATTAATGAGAAAACACACACACACACACACACACACACAAAAAGTATATTATGCACAAGCAATTCCATCTCTCTCCCTCTCCCAGAGTGAATAGATCAGCATGTGTGTGTGTGTGTGTGTGTAGGTGTATGTGTATGTGTGTGTGTGTGTGTGTGTGTGTGTGTGTGTGTGTGTGTGTGTAATCGGACCCTCATTGCTGGTTTTGTGGTATAATATTCCCTGACAGTGTGCATTTAGAGTATCACAGTCATCGCCCCTGGCTAGCCAACACACACACACTGCCTCCAGGCAAACGCTCAGGGTTGTGTGTGTGTGTGTGTGTGTGGGTGTGTGTGTGTGTGTGTGTGTGTGTGGGTGTGTGTGTGTTGCAGAGAGGTTAAAGTGAATCTCAGTGTCATCGTTTTGAACATGCCAGTCTTTTGAAACACCACTCTGAAATTTATTGTAGGCAGCAAGTGTGTGTGTGTGTGTGTTACATTTATTTTCTCATTTAATATTCTTTCATTCAGCTGACACCGCCCCCCTCCCCCCCCCACCACACACACACACACACACACACACACACACACACACACACACACGTGTGTGAATGCTGAGAGAGCAATTAAGTTGAAAAGGCTTTTTTTGACTTGGTTCCTGTTGTGATTTTGTTGCTTTTCTTCTTTCATTTAATAATTCACAACTCTCTCTCTCTCTGTCTATCTCTCTCTCTCTCTCTCTTTGTGTCTGTCTCTCTCTCTCTATCTCTCTTGTTTTTTTAAACACATGCACAAACACTTGTTTGTGGGTGTGTGTGTGTGTGTGTGAATAATTCAGATGTTTAACGGCTGTGAAGTTTTCAGTTCTTTTATTCTCCGGTGCTAATGAGCTAATGACCTACACAATAGGGTGTGTGTGCATGTGCGTGTGCGTGCGTGCGTGCGTGCGTGCGTGTGTGTGTGTGTGTGTGTGTGGCAGGGGGATATGCATTGTTTGCATGCTTTTGTGTTTTATTTCTAACTTGGCAATAATTCTGGTCATTCAGCTTTTACCACAACAACACACACACACACACACACACACACACACACACACACACACACACACACACACACACACATTTCTTTGTGGGGCCCTACCTGAAGTCTCTGTTTTAACACATTTTCTGGTATTCTTATCATTACAATAACATTTGGTCCCCACAAAGTGATAAATACATTTACAATAGAAGCATGATTTTAACTTGGTGAGTCTGAGCCGTTAGTGAGGTTTCAAGCCTCGAGGAGATGCCAACACAGCTTCATTTCACTTTATGCAGCCTGTGGTTTTATGCAGGTGGTGGAGATCACTTAGTCCAAGATCTCCTATCTGTTCAGGTGGGCTGGGTTGAACGTCCAGTGTTCATTTGCCAGGGCTGGAAAAGCTCTGACCTAAAAAGATAACTGATGGTCATATTCTCCACCAGTGTGTGGAACAAACAATGAAAACAACACAGCTGGACCCCAACAGTGAGGAGGTCCTGCAGCTCTCTTATGCTATTTGGGGGCATTTTGCTGGCTGGGTTTAGCTCCTGCTTCGAGGGTCACAAATCAATACAAAGTTATTCCGACCACCCTATGATTCTACCCTGATGGGAGCGATGTATTCAGATAACAAAGCCCATCGCAGGGGGCAGGAGGGGTCACCGAAAGGTTCGATGAGTTTGAATATGATCATATGCATCAGTCACCAAATCTCACCCCAGCTGAGCCTGGTGGGGCTTCTGGAAACATGTTTATCTAATAAACACCAAAAAATCTTGCCAAAAGAACTTTGAAAAATTGAAAAGTGGGATAGTGTAGTGGATAACTTGCTTTTCATATTTCAACAGTTGAGGAGTCCACTATAATATGCCGATAATAACATTCGTGCGATGTTTCTATGCCAGCATTGTTGAGTGTTTTATGATTACACCTTGTACATGTTGTTGCTAGGTTACATGGTGGTAGGATGCTAAATGGCTTTAGCCAATTTGTAATGATAAGGTCAAATGAAGAGCTGTGGTGTCGAAACAAGGCAATTTGGGATTTATATAGATTTATAAATTTGGGATTTATATGAGTCCTAATCCAGGACCACTAAGTTCCCTTGAGCCAGGTACCGTCCCCATCACTGCTCCCCGAGTGCTGGATATGGCTCTCCCCTGCTGGATGGTGCGTGTGTCTTAAATACAGAGGGTGTGTTTGGTGTTCACAGTAACAGAGAGTCACTTTCACTTTCATATCGATCTCACAACTAAAAAAAAAACAAAACAAAGGTAGGACAACCGCTAACTTTGAGGACTTTTTCACAAATTGGTGAACACACACACACACACTCAGCAGGAGTGGGGATGGGGTCTCTTTGGCAGTCAATGACAGATGACGCAGATCATTTGGTTAAGCACCAAATCACAGCAGGGTTGGAGCTTAAAGAGATGATTCAATTATGAATAAGAGGAATTATTATGAGTGTATGATATTGTGATGAGACACTGCACTAATGTTTGTCCATGCATGAATATATGCCTTCAGGCCTTCACTTCTAATTCAACACCAGCCTTACTGGCAATAACACATGCACACACACACACACACACACATATACACACACACACACATGCACACACGTCAACCGAAACCAACAGGACCTTTTATTCATACGTTTAAAAGTGATCAAAAAGTTATTAACGTTGATTAGGACATCGTTTTCAATCAAATCTGAATTCTTTCGGAG
>CM029370.1:695870-700870 GCA_017165825.1 Hepsetus odoe | reverse complement strand
GATGGACAGGATTAGAAATGAGTATATTAGAGGGACAGATCAGGTTGGACAGCTTGGAGACAAAGTGAGAGAAGCGAGACTTTTTGGTTTTGGTTTGGACGTGTCCAGAGGAGAGACGAGGAGTATATCAGGAGATGGACGTTGAGGATGGAACTGCCAGGAAAGAGGAGCAGAGGAAGGAACCAATTTGTACCTTTTAGTTTTAAATGTAATTCTACAGGAGCAAAAACCAAAGCTCAGTCTGTAGCCTTGACCTTCACCTCACATGCCAGAACTTCCATATAAGGTGTTGTTTTTTGTTACTGTGGAGATCTGCCACATTTGTGGCCCAGATCCGTACCTGAGGTCCGTCCGTTAGCAAATTTTTTGTTTGTTTTTTTGGTTTGCTTGTTTTTCCCCTCCACTGTTGGGTCTCTTATACATTTAAAGTTTTTTGCCAAAGAAATTGCAATGATCTGCCACTTATTTGTCTAAGTGTGTGTGTGTGTGTGTGTGTGTGTGTTGTGTTCTGCCCGTTATTCTGATAGTCATGTGACAGCATATCCCATAAGGCTGTTTGTGGGTGGCTGTTTGTGGAGGTGGGCATATCCTTGTTGCCCTCGGTTACAGCTGTCCACCTGCCAATCACGTCAGCACTAAAGTGAGTGAATGACTGTGTGTGTGTGTGTGTGTGTGTGTGTGTGTGTGTGTGTGTGTGTGTGTGTGTGGCAGCACAATGTGACAGTATAATTATGATGCTGGCTGCAGGCGATCGTCGGCCCATAACGGACATTTATCGATTGTTTGGCGGAGGGAATTTATCAATGTCCAGACTCCATCACACACACACACACACACACACACACACACACACACACACACACAGAGAGAGAGAGAGAGAGAGAGAGAGAGAGAGAGAGAGAGAGAGAGAGAGAGAGTTAACATTGTCTGACCCTTCTAACGGGAGATGGATGGATGCTAGAATGAGACTTTATTAGAAAGCAAGACTTTTCAGAAGTTCTGACAGAAATGATTATGTTGGGGGCTTGTGTGTTTTCATATGTGTGTGTGTGTGTGTGTGTGTGTGTGTGTGTGTGTGTGTGTGTGTGTGAGTGTGTGTGTGGACGTATTTGATCACACACTGACCAAACACACCAAACACACCAAAAACACTGACCAAACACCAAACACACTGAACACACTGACCAAACACACCAAACACACTGAACACACTGACCAAACACACTAAACACATGAACACACTGACCAAACACACCAAACATACTGAACACACTGACCAAACACACCAAACACACTGAACACACTGACCAAACACACCAAACACACTGAACACACTGACCAAACACACTAAACACACTGAACACACTGACCAAACACACTAAACACACTGAACACACTGACCAAACACACTGAACACACTGACCAAACACACTAAACACACTGAACACACTGACCAAACACACTAAACACATGAACACACTGACCAAACACACCAAACATACTGACCAAACACACTGAACACACTGACCAAACACACTAAACTCATGAACACACTGACCAAACACACCAAACACACTGACCAAACACACCAAACACACTGAACACACTGACCAAACACACTGACCAAACACACCAAACACACTAAACACACTGAACACACTGACAAAACACACTGAACACACTGACCAAACACACTGAACACACTGACCAAACACACCAAACACACTAAACACACTGATCAAACACACTGAACACACTGACCAAACACACCGAACACACTGAACACACTGACCAAACACACCAAACACACTGACCAAACACACCAAACACACTGACCAAACACACTGAACACACTGACCAAACACACTGACCAAACACACTGAACACACTGACCAAACACACCGAACACACTGAACACACTGACCAAACACACTGAACACACTGACCAAACACACTGACCAAACACACTAAACACACTGACCAAACACTCTGAACACACTGACCAAACACACTAAACACACTGAACACACTGACCAAACACACTGAACACACTGACCAAACACACTAAACACACTGACCAAACACACTGAACACACTGACCAAACACACTGACCAAACACACTGAACACACTGACCAAACACACTAAACACACTGACCAAACACAGGAGCCATTCAGACTAGTTTTCGAAACCTGAGTCTGATCTGGAGCTACGACGATCAGCCCGCACAGTTAGTGTTTGGTCTGGAGGTGTGTGAACGGAGTGTATACACTGGAAGAACTTCAGGTTCTCTCTGGAGCTCCTGCAGTGGAGTTCGCGGGGTGTTGTGTTTAAGTAAGTCTGATGAAGGCCCGGGGCGGTGTGTTCAACACCAGCTCAACACCAGACTTCAGTGCACTGACTGCAGGTTCCCGTACACGACACAAACCAGCCCTCCTGCCTGGGACGCTGGAGACCAAGATCACTGACCCATCGTTATCATATGATGTAATCAGACCGAGACGGAAAAATAAACAATGTGGAATGGAAAATTATTCGACCTCAATCAAACTCGGCCAAGCCTGAGGGGCTCCAGACCACCCGGAGGATGAAAAAATCTTCTTTTTGTATGTGTGCGGAAATTTAGTCAAAGCTGTGCGTGTGTGTGTGTGTGTGTGTGTGTTATTTTCTGGTGTAATACTTAAACAGACTGCGCCGTGTTAGTTGTCAGGCCCATAAACTCATCAATGATTCATTTTGTAATTAAATAATGTATGTCAGTTTGGTTCAGCTGAATCTTTAAATAACTCCTTTCTGAACAGAACAAAGATTCGCTCTGCTGCCTAAATGACTCTGGGCTCATCCTCAGCTCCCTTAATGAGGCCAGCTGTAATTAGAGGCAGAGTTTTAATCTGGCTTTAATTTGATTACCTCTTGATACATGAATATTTGTGCGCTTGAGAGTGTGTGTGCATTTCTCTGTAGATATGCGAACGTGTGTGTGTACACTACTGTGCAAAAGTCCTGAGCCAGCCCTCCTCTCTATATATTTTGCTAAAGAATCGGCGTGTTGGTGCAAAAATATAGTTTTATGGTCTTATATTTGACATTTGAGCAGATTAAATGAAATAAACCAGTGTTTTAGTGCTCCACGTTGCAAAGTGTCTAATGATACAAAGTTCTAGATAAAGGGGTTCTCCACTCAGCGTTCAGCATCAGCAGTAAATGAGTGACCCGATCATCTCCTCCTGGTTCTTCGGTGCTTCATGTCTTAGGTTAGACGCTTTGTTCTGCTTGAAGGTTCAGACGTAGATCACTGTGTGGATTAACCAACACAGAACTATCAAACTGCTCAGGTACAGAGACTGGACTGAACATGAGAGACAACAACACTGTCCTTCAGGAAGATCTGGAGAACTGTCCCTCAACAAGAAATAAAAAAAAAGAAAGTCAGGTGTGTGTCCTTACCTGGATGCATCAGGATGCATTATGGGAAGCTGGTGAAGGCAGTTTTGACACTCTGAACAATGATCTGCTTCAAAAACAGTTTGGGCGTGTCCAGAGGAGGGATGAGGAGTACATGAGGAGAAGGATGTTGAGGATGGAGCTGAAAGAGGAGAAGAGAAAGGATAAAGAGTACATTTATGGATGTCATGAGAGTGGTTCGAGTGAAAAAGAAAGATGCGGAGGACAGGAAGACATAGAGATGGATGATCTGCTGTGAAGACACCTAACGTGAGCAGCTGAAAGTAGAAGAAGAAGAGATCTGTCCACTGGTGTCCAGCTTCCAGTGTGATGTTCCATAGTTACATAATGATTCGCATGATGATGTTCACTTAATGCTAACGTAGATGTTCAATGTCCAAAACTCTTCATCACACCAGCAGACACAGGCCCTGATAAATAATAATTCTTCATATTACTTACTTATTAATTAAATTTTTCCCCAGTCAGGCCCAGCTGCACCCTGCCCAGCAAAACCAGTAGCGTCTTCATGAACGAGGCTTAAATTAAAGCTTTTTCTCCAATAATTCAGTCCATTAGTTTTATTTTAACCCCAGTCCTGGAGAATACAGCCACTAAAACCCTGTTTCTGGAGTTCAATTTTCATCACACACACACACACACACACACACACACACACACACATATATATATATATATTACCTATTTACATATACCATCTTTTTATATATTTATTTTTAGCATTTTTTTATATTTGAAAGCATCATCTGAATGCTGAAAGAAGAAGAAGAAGAAGAAGACTTTGACCTCCATTATGAATCAAGAACATTTTTATCTTCTGTTAAGTTACACTTTTAAAGATGCCTGCTTTTGCTCCAGGCGTAATCTGGAGAAAAGCACCTTAAATATATTTAATTCTAAATATTGTTTCTGAAACATGACAAAAGCACTTCTTGGATCATTTATGGTGAAATGAAAACTTTTGATGGAGATTTAGTCTCATAATTTGGTCCAGATGTGTAATAATTTACAGGGGCAGGACCTGAAAGAGACTTTACTTATTAAGAAATGAATATTTATGCTGTTAAATCAGTGTGTAGGCAGACGGAAAAAAGAAAAAATAATGTTTATCGATCAACAAATTCAAGGAAAAATTTGGCATAAAGGGGGACTAACATTTATTTAATTGATGAAATTTGAAATTGGACGTTTTATTTTAGAGAAACGATCAGGTGTGGTGTTTGAGTGTTTATAAAAGGTCGTATTTAAAAGCAACACTTTAAATAAAACACTTAAAGGGAGAACTTTGCTGAAAAATCAGGGAAAACGTGTCAAATTCATGGGTCACATCTTTTCTCTTGATCGGTTCATTACTGAGGCTGTTTCACTGCATGCTCATCATGTTTCCATGATCAGGTATTAAGTCAATAATGAAGCAGCTCAGCTGATATTGATGCTTTATTGATTATTGGAAAGGGAAGAGTTTTCGGTCAAACCTCTGCAGAGTTTAGTTCAGGAAGCCGCAGTGAGGCTGCTGTAAATAATGATTCTCCTTC
>CM029370.1:660870-690870 GCA_017165825.1 Hepsetus odoe | reverse complement strand
GGAATCATCAGAACCTTCCTCTGCAGTTCCCATGTTCTTACGTCTGATTGGCCGGAAGACATGAGCTCTGAAGTCTGTTTGTCTGGGCCTGTATCCGTGGCACTCATTTTGATTGGCTGTTGAGATAACAGACCCTCCATCATGTCCTGATGTTGCTATAGAGATGCTCTCAGAGTGGCGAAGGATGAATGCTGTAGGGAAAGAGAGAGAGAGAGAGAGAGAGAGAGAGAGAGAGAGAGAGAGATGAGGTTAAATGGTGTCTCATCAATCTTAATGAAATGCAATTATTTCTGCCCGTATTAATCATCTCTGTGCGTTTGCTGCCGGCCAGTGCAGCTACTCATCCGTCACTCTCTCCATCTCTCTCTCCGTTTCAGTTTCTTCTGCTGCAGTTGTTTGTTTTACCCAGAGTCGTTTTTCTGCCGTCCCATCAGCCCCTGCTTCTCCATTTGGCTTGTGTGTGTGTGTGTGTGTGTGTGTGTGTGTGTGTGTGTGTCTAAGCACAGTAAGCATGGTGTGTAAAACTGAGACAGGAAGTTTGATGGATAGATATTGGTTCAGCTCTGTCCATCAGAAGAGCCGATAAACTGATTGTTTTTTTCTTTCCTATGACTTTCTTTGACCCCTGTGTACAACTGTACACACGGATGTTCGTGTGTGTGTGTGTGTGTGTGTGTTGCATGAGCCCTCAGAATGAGCCATGGAGAACAGAAGGGCCTTTAAAGGGCCCGTATTGTGGAAAAACTAACTTTTTTCTTTTTTCTTTTAAAGAGATTTTGTCCAGCAAAGCTGCATAAACAGCCTGTTTCCATCCCTGGATTTTGTGACATCACTAAAACACATTTACAGCCCCTGTGTCATGATGTGGTTTTGTGTATATTTGTGTGTGTGTGTGTGTGTGTGTGGGTGTGTGTGTGTGATATAATATCATTGTTATAATAATGGATACATTTTGTTTAAATAAAGAGAGAAAATGATGTAAATACATTGAACATGGAACACTTACAGGTACAATTCATTATTATTATTATTCCAAAAAAAACCTTGCCATCGTTCATGACTTTGAATCAGGAAAGGTGATTTGATCCAATCCAGCCCGCCCTTCATCTTCCCGTTTCAACTGGTGTCTCCTCTTCCACCTTGCCAAGCAAACTTGGGCCTAAGAGCTCCCTGCGGAGGATTCTACACAAGGACCGGGGGTAGCTGCTGCCCTCTGGTGGATGTTCTGTATAATGACATGTTTATTTTATTATAAAGCACTTTGGAGACACATAAATACCGATCTATCTATCTTTCTATCTCTCTATCTATCTATCTGTCTATCTCTCTGTCTATCTCTCTATCTCTCTGTCTATCTATCTCTCTATCTAGCCATCTATCCATCTGTCCGTCTATCTATCTATCTATCTATCTATCTATCTATCTATCTATCTATTTAGCCATCTATCCATCTGTCTATCTATCTATCCATCTCTCTATCTATATATCTATTTATGTGTCTGTCTGTCTGTCTGTCTATCTGTCTATCCATCTGTCCATCTACCTATCTATCTAGCCATCTATCTGTCTGTCTGTCTATCTATCTAGCCATCTATCTGTCTGTCTATCTATCTATCTATCTAGCCATCTATCCATCTATCTATCTATCTATCTCTTTATCTATCCATTCATCCATCTATCTATCCATCCATCCATCCATCCATCTACCCATCTGTCTGTCTATCTATCTATCTATGCATCTGTCCATCTATCCATCCATCCATCCATCCATCTGTCTATCCATCTATCTATCTATCCATCTATATCTGTCTATCCATCTATATCCCGTCTATCTATCTATCTATATCTGTCTATCCATCTATATCCATCTATCTATCCATCCATCCATCTATCCATCTATCTATCCATCCATCTATCCATCTCTCTATCTATCCATTCATCCATCTATCTATCTATCCATCTATCTGTCTATCCATCTATCAATCTATCCATCTACCTATCCATCTATATCTGTCTATCTATCCATCTATATCCATCTATCTATCTATCTATCCATCTATCTGTCTATCCATCTATATCCATCTATCTATCCATCCATCCATCCATCTATCTATCCATTCATCCATCTATCTATCTATCTATCTATCCATCTATATCTGTCTATCTATCCATCTATATCCGTCTATCTATCTATCTATATCTGTCTATCCATCTATATCCATCTATCTATCCATCCATCCATCTATCCATCTCTCTATCTATCCATCCATCTATCCATCTCTCTATCTATCCATTCATCCATCTATCTATCTATCCATCTATCAATCTATCCATCTATCTACCTATCCATCTATATCTGTCTATCTATCCATCTATCTGTCTATCCATCTATATCCATCTCTCTATCTATCCATCCATCCATCTATCTATCCATTCATCCATCTATCTATCTATCTATCTATCTATCTATCTATCTATCTATCCATCTATATCTGTCTATCTATCCATCTATATCCGTCTATCTATCTATATCTGTCTATCCATCTATATCCATCTATCTATCCATCCATCCATCCATCCATCTATGCATCTCTCTATCTATCCATTCATCTATCCATCTCTCTATCTATCCATTCATCCATCTATCTATCCATCTATCTGTCTATCCATCTATCAATCTATCCATCTATCTACCTATCCATCTATATCTGTCTATCTATCCATCTATATCCATCTATCTATCTATCCATCTATATCTGTCTATCCATCTATATCCATCTCTCTATCTATCCATCCATCCATCCATCTCTCTATCTATCCATTCATCCATCTATCTATCTATCTATCTATCTATCTATCAATCCATCTATCTGTCTATCCATCTATCCATCTATCTATCTATTGCTGTCTATCTATCCATCTATATCCGTCTATCTATCCATCTATATCTGTCTATCTATCCATCTATCTATTCGTCTGTCTCTCTGTCTGTCTATAGGTGACTTCACTTGAGTGAATCTTCTAGTTTTATTCGATTTTATTTCTTGGTTATACTGAAAGTCTCTCTTTAAAATAAACACCTTTTCCGCTAACATGCTCATTCAGACACTGCAGGACTGCAGCGCTCATTTCTGACCACTTCTATTATATTTTATTTCAAAAATCAACACTTATAGAAGCTGGTTTCTGATTGTATATGTTCAAAATATCAGCATTTTTATTTAAGCTGTCGTTTTATTGCGGCTCATTGAAGAGAATTTCTTTACAGCGGCGGACCCCGACGTCAAATACTGCCATTTTATTTCCTCTCTGAACCCGCCGCTCAGCCTGGAGGAGGATGACGGGAAAATAATGAATCCGTTTTCTTTGGAGAACTACTTTACCTGGCAACATCCTGCATGTATCCCTCCACCAGGTTTCCTTTAAGGTTTAAAGCTTCTCCAAACTCTGGGACCGCAAAACCTCGGACACGGGGTCATCATCTTCAGGCCCATTTTACGGAGGAGCGTTTAGTGAGGGAGCTTTTAGAGGTGTCTGGTTCCACGAAACCCTTAATCCTACAGAAATTCTGAGAATAAGCGGTGGCCTAGTGGTGAGGGAGATGCCCCGCATCGAACGATTGTGGGTTCAAGTCCCTCACCAGTAGGTTGCCCAGAGGTACTGTGGAGCAAGGTACCGTCCCCATCACTGCTCCCCAGGCCCTTTCAATAGCTGCCCAATGCTGCACGGTGTTTGTGTGCATGGGTTAAATGCAGAGGTCCAATTTTGTTGTGGTTCACGCTTGTGACCTCGCAATGACGAGGGTTGTCACTTTCACTTTCACTTTCCACTCTGGAGAGCTGGAGACTTCTTTCTGCGGCGGTACATCTAGAACACGAACACGTAAGTGAAAGATGAGTTTAGACTTTGATTTTATCACAAGTTTATACTGAACTTCAAGGTAACAGAATGTTAGAGGCAGATGTTCAAAAATCCATTTTAAATCCATTTTAAAGCAGCCAGGTTATGTTTTTAGTAACTTTCTACATCATTTTTAAGGAAAACATGATAAAAACATTACATTTTCTTTAAAAAATGGCCAAAATTTGTCCCAATTTGTCTTTACACTTTCCCAGCTTTCCCCATACCGTACTTAAGCATAAGAAAATACTCATTTCCTGTAAAAAAAAAACCAAATATGCACATTCTTTTGTCTTCGTTGTCCCATTCTAGTCGCAAAAACACAGCGGCAGGTAAAACTACGTCTGAACGTGACCCACAGACGCTTGACTTAAACACAGGACACAGAGCCGAGGGCTGATATAACAGGTTTAATTCTGATCAATACTCGAAAAAATGCAGGATTCACAGACCAAAAGGGCAGAATGCATATACTGAGGATACAATGAGTGATATGCATTTAAAATAATATCAAAAAGAGGCAATCAGTGCTTTGATTGAACCTAACTAAAGGTAAAGGCAAAGAGTAAATCCTACTGCGAACACACGCCCAATGTGAGCTCTGAGAAAAGGCAGCTAAGGATGAGTTAACGAGGACGATGCGCTGCTTAAAGATCTCACCCTTAATTCCACGAACAAGGTGGATTATTGATGGATCCCAATCCGACGCGATCCATCCTTTATTTAGTCCAGCTCACGTCCCTCATTAGCCCATCTTAAGACATTCAACCTAATGCACATACATTTTTGGGAACATTTTAACGGCAAGGAAGCGTTCGTAAGGCTACATGACACCTACATACGATGATGAACCTACATAAGGTATATAAATAAATATATAGATAAATATTGGGGCAGCGGCGGCCTAGTGGTGAGGGAGTCGCCCCGGATCGGAAGATTGTGGGTTCGATTCCCTCATCAGCCCTGAGGTACTCTTGAGCAAAGTACCGTCCCCGTCACTGCTCCCTGGGTGCGTTCAATAGCTGCCCCCTGCTGCGCGTGTGTGTACGGGTACGAGGGTAGTCACTTTCACATACACCTCAAGGGTTTATATATTTATATAAAGCATCAGCCGTCACTGGTTGATATATATATATATATATATATAAATATGGAGATGTTATGTAGCCGTACGTCACACTCGCATCACAGTTAAGTGTTACCTTTATTTTTAACACATAAGGCATTTAACAACCAACTTAGAAACAAATCTGCTTAAGAGACAAAGCGTAACAAACACAGCAGCCGACAGTTATTGAGGTATGATTGGGGGGAAAAACCCATCTTCAGCTCTTCAAAATGATTGATCAGTTTGTTTTTGTGTTTGTTCCCGGAGTAAACCCTTATTAGGACGAGGGTGTGGTCAAGAACCCTAAATATCACCAGCACTACCATCCTGATCAGATATGACCTCATGTCGTTTTTCAGCAATCTCCTACTTCCAGTGTTACATGTGGACAATACGTCAGACAGCATCGAGCAATAAACGTGATCGCTACGACAACCAAAACCAAGAAATCAAACTGGATTGGACATAACTTCTTAAACGCAAAACCATCTCTTTTTCCCCCAAATAATAATTTCGAAAAAAAACTTTTGCCCAAATTCAAATTTCGAAAAACATAAAGCACTGGAGGTGACCGACCGACAGGGACTGGGAAGAAGAAAAAGGAACACACATCAGTAGTTAGAAATAAAATCAGAAAATGTCCATACGTCCTCGCTGCCGGCGCGTCTCGCGTCCCTCTCCGATCGCGTGACGAAAGCATCTGAAACTCATTTTACTCAAACGCGCGCGGGGTATTAGTACAAAACTACTCTCATTTTGTTAAGTATTAACATCAAAAAAATCTGAAGTTTACAACAAAAGAGGGACAAAAAGGCCGTTTCCCAGGATACTCACTTTTTTTGTATCTTTTCGAAGTCGCCATGGCGACGAGAACAACCGAACACAGGCACCCAACCGAGAAAAATAAAAACAAACCATCCTGTGCTTTCATTGGCCGTCCCAGCGAGCCTGCTTTTAGTGTATCTGACTGCGGCGGAGATTACCGGGTTTAGGAACTCAGTGGCCCGTTCTGTCGAAGGCGGGTCAGTGATGGACAGGTTCCAGAGACACTGACGAAGAATGGACTCGATATTGAGACAGCATTGCGAGAACTCGAGTTGAATTTCGACTTTGTTCAAAGGACTCAGGCTCGGGCTGCACAATATATCAAAGGGACTACAGTTCATGTTTGGAGTCTTGCCCAAGGACTCACTGGTGTGGTGCGACCGTCCCGGACGGGGACATCCAACTCCAGCAAATTCTAAAAAAAGACTAATTTGCGGCTGATTGAATCTCAGATTTTCTTCGGAAGTTTGGACGAATCGAGTTCTGCGTTCCTTCAATTAACTGGGTGCCAATTAATTAATCCTGCAGTTTAACAAGCTCACCTCCACATCCTGGAGATCCTGCCCATCCAGACAGATAAAGCCCAGCCATCACCTGAGCTTCCAGTCGGGAACTGGGCTTCAATGTTCAAATTGTGCAGTCTAGGGCTGCCCGATACTGGAACAGTTCTCTAATTGTGATGAAATTGGAATATGGTTGGCTTTCAGGGTTAAAAAGCGAGATAATTTAAACTTTGTTGGATTTCATTCACAGCTCAATCCATCAGAGCACCCCGTTGCATTAATCTAGAGCCGTTGTTTCTGAGGCTCATTTGCATATCGCCGCCTCCTGTGATGTCAGAGGCCGATACCGTGACGATGATTTCATTGTGCAGCCCCAGCCCCGCCTTCCCCCTGCTTCGAACCAACTTCCACACTGATCCCAAATCAGCCGAGCAGGCTGAACAAGTCTGAGCCAGAAGATGAACAGAGAAAATGAGGTAGGCTTTTGCTGTAAACATAAAAATAAAAAAAATTATTACTGTAAAACATCCATTAAAAACACTGGAAAAAAACCCCTACGATCATTTTAGAGAAACAAAAAAATACAACAAAGGCTAAAAAACCACAAAAAAAAACAAAACGCATGACTATGTATAACTCAAAGAGGTAGTTCCTAAATACATCAGTACATGATTACGCAACAGTCAAGAACAGGTGTGTTGAGGAAATGGTGAGATTCTTTCCCAAAAGAAGAACATCAGTTCATTTATTTGCTTCGTTCCCTGAGAGAGGTTCATCCTGAGAGGATCTGCGGGTAAAAATGTAGAAAAATACGCTGTACAAACGGGTACGCCAGGTACTGGTCTGTGCTATGTCGGTTTCCTGCCAGTTTCTTTCTCTCAGATTGTATTTTCTCGCTGCGTTCGATCGATTAACGACATTCAAAAAAACAAAAAAAAAACAAAAAAAAAAAAGAGCTCCTTTTCCACATCAGCGCTGGACCTTCGAACGAAATCCCACCTTTCGGTTTTTTATTTTTCCAGCGCTTCTGACACCTTGAGTCCAGCCACCGTCTTTGGTATACACATCTATACCAAAACAGCAGAAAACCCTCCAGCTCATATATATACACACCTAGCGGCCGTTTGATTTGTCGACACATGGAAAAAAATAAAGCAACCCGTCAGGAGCGGTTGTGTTTGGTTGCTTTGAGCTTCTTTTTCTTTTTTTTTCACATTCAATACGGTCAGAGAAGGGTTATCAGGCTTACAGACTTTTTTTTTTTTTCCGCGGAAGCTATGTGCCAGTTCAAGTCGTGTTTGAGAAGCAGCACGCTCACCCAGTCTTTCTCTCTTCGTGAAAAAATATGCACACACACACACACACACACACACACACTCCCATAGCAAATCCTCTATTGATGTGCCAAAACTGCCCGGACAGACTTTTTGTTTGAAGGCTCCGGCTGCTGTCTCAGTCGATTATACAGCAATACAGACGTCGGAATCTGAGCTCTAACAGCTTCTTCAGGATACCACGGGCCTGGACTTCACCGAGGGAATCCATCTAAGCATGTTCACGTGTCCAATCGTCTGCGTTCGTCCCCTTCGCGCAAGGATTTTGAATGTTCTCTTTGTAGATTTTTGACATTGACAGTCCTCAAAACAATCGAATTCCGTCTTTAGTGGGAATTGAAACGATCATACGAGGGCACGGCGCAACATTCGCTGAAAAAGAACGTTCAACGCTGATTTAGAGGCGATTCCTTTTAGCCAACGGTAACCGGAAGTGAGTTCGGTTCAAAGTCTGGCGGTCCTTGCAAGTCTTAAGTCCTAAAATCCCACATAATCAGGCCCAAGCGACAGGATTTATCCTGGAATTTGCGGCCGAATCCGAGCAAATTCCAAAATTTGAGAGAAATTTAATGTCGGAGCTTCCCGACTCGATCCTGATCCGATTTTTTCCGGCGAAGGTGTAGAAATCCGCCTAATCCAGCAAGAGCTTGTCAAGGATTTTCAAGACAAAAAGGACAAGAAATCAGTACATGCAGCTTTTCAAACCTGCAAAGCCTTTTTTGGAACAATTTCTGGTGATAAACTGAATCATTTCGTTCATTACTGTTTGTTTATAACAAAGTTTATAAAGAATAAAATATCAGCCAGATACCGTTCTGCAATGGACCGGCGACCAATCCAGAGCTCTGGCTTTGGCTCCAGCGCGGCCGGTTCGGATAAGCGGCTCATCGGTGACGGATGGATGGATTTACCCACCAGCGTCAATAATAATTCACCTTTTTTAAAGAAAAAGGCCGTTTTAATGGCATTTATGCATGAACAGGAAGTTCTTAGAGGAAGTTTTAGAGCATTTTTGCAATTTTATTCTAAATCTTTCACCTTTGCCGTGTATTTTGTCCAAATTGTTTTTGCCAAACGTACCTCTCGTTCTCACGTTTTTAAACCAAACCAGAATTTGATACCAGATTTTCACTATTTCATCATCAATTTTCATCAGTTTTTCAATTTCAAACATTTCACACTGCAAAGGGAAATTGAATATTGTGATAAAAGTGAAATGCTTTTAATGTTTAAGCTCAGTGCAGCCTGCATGCACTTCTATTCGGTTAAACTGAAGATTTAAACTAGAAAAATAGAAATCACTGCATGGATTAATATACGTACACATTATTTTCGAATGGAAATGACGTGTTTTGCCAAGCCGGAAGTGAACACGTGTTAAGTGACTCCATATTTTCCCTACATTTCACTTTCGCTTGAAAACTCCTGTAGAATTACACCAGTTTTGGGTTTTTTCCCTAACCACACACCACAAGTTGGCACGACTGAGCTCCGTTTGAGGAGATAAGAGCGTTTCTACAAACACAAGACAGGGATTTTCCACTGATGGATGTAAATATAATGTTTACGTTACAGTCTCATTTCTAATATTACCATTTTCTATCCACCCGACAGACACACTTTGCACAGGAAGTAAAAAAGTTCTCAAAGCCATCTGAGCACACGAGCGAAGAACCACAATCTCAAAACAATCACAAGGCAATTCACATTTTTTTTTTCCTTATAAAATGAGTAGAACGTAGCTATTGCTTTCTTGTCTTGGCTGCAGGTTTAGGTCATAGGTCTGGATGGCTGAAGCTGAGAGATGAAGCCATTTTTGCCATTTGTTGCAGAAGAAACAGGAAATAATCAATACAGATGCTTTTAGAAGCATCTGCGTTAACAATTTCATCAATAATTTGGTGCACGTTGCAAATTTGCACATTGTTATTAAATCAAGTATTGTATTTTGCACATTTTCTTCAGTAATTTTCATTTATTTTGCCATTTTGGAAGATTTTGCATGCTTCTGTCTTTGCTCTGGCCTCGTTATCTAATTGCCTACTGTTAAGGGTGATATAAATTGGAGAAGAGATAATATTGGGCAGTTGTTTTCCTGATAATCCACGAAATACTTCAAAGATGACGGTTAAGACGTTAAACAGCCGCCATGTTGAGGCTTTCTCCGCCGATAACTGCTGCTTCATCAAAAAATTCAGTGTCAGTAGTTTCCCATCAGATGGAAATCTGTCTAATTGGCTTTATCTCACCACCGCACGAGAGAAAGAGCTTCAGGTAAGTGCTTTAGAGCAGGAAAGTCTCAGGCCGCAGGCGACACTACAGACCTGCATGATCGCTGCAGCACCAGAGGCACAAACAGAGAGTGAAAGAAAAATGAACTTCCTTCAAAAGCAACAACGCCGTCACCGCCGAGCTGTAAGTGCTCTCGTTCTAAGGCAGGAGTTTTCTACAGTCTCAGAAAAAGGACCAGGACCATTTTTAGGCCTGAGTCCATCTGCATGAAGCATCCTATTTATCCAGACGATAATTTTTTACTAAACTAAACTAAAATGACTTCAGAACATTGCAGGAGTGGTTCAGTGTACTTTTAGGTGTTTTCCTCGCCGACTACATTTATATAAACTCTCAATTTACTTTTTCCAGTTTTAGAATGATCTAAATGCTTAGAAATGCTTACAATCCGCTGTAAGTCTTTCTTCCTTTTGCTGTGTTTGGAGATACAAGGTTTTGCGAGATCGGGACGCCATATCGGCAGATTGCTGGTAAATATATCACCACTGGAAGTTTCAAACCGCCGTCTAATACAGCATCTGTCATTGTCTGCAAGAGCAGAATGTTGAAATGATGTCAATTTTCCAATTTTATCCCATTTTTGCAGAGGATGAGTTTTTTGTTCTTTCCTCATCCGTGTTGATGTTCTCCAAACGAGTGCATGTTTGCATCAGCAGAAAAGTGCATGAAAAAATAGCCAATTAAAAAATCCGGCATCGATCCTGCTCGTCATTTTCATTTTCATGCTGCCCGTTTCCACTGTGTTTCTGATCAGGAAGAGGTTGCTCCATTACCAGCGCAAAAAAGAAGGGAGGGATGCTGGAGTGGTGACAACCGATCAAGTGTTGATCTAAATGAAATGGTATTGGGGTATTAAGTGGTTTAATTTGGTATTATAATGGTATTAATTGAAATCGTATTGGTATTCATTGGTATAATGGTAAAATGGTACAATTTGAAATGGTATCGGGTTTTTTTTTGCTATAAATGGTATCATAATGCTATGAATGCCATTATATCGGTATTAAAATAGTATGAAATAGTATTGGGATATTATGTGGAGTTATTGGTATTAAGATGGTATTAATGGTATCGTAATGGTATTATCTGAAATGAAATAAGATCACGTTTATCTCAGGAACACCAAACCATCCCTGCAATGAGAGTGAAGTCGTGCCGCAGGGTCAGCTTCTCCCTGCAAGGCTTAAAATATCAACCTGACTTGGACTAAAATGTCGCTGGTTCAGTCGGAGAAGCAAACTATCGGTTCCAGTCCTCCGACGTGGGCGCGTTTTGGGCGACCTTCTCTTTCGCAGGACTAAACCATCGGCAAGAGTTTGTTAAAGAGTCAGAGTCAGAGCTGTAGAGGCGTGGAGTGTGGATGTGACCCGTTGTCGTGACGACCCGACGAAGAAAAGAACTACAATGCCTTCAGTTACCTACACATTCTGTTTTATACACTTAAAATCTTCCATAGAATCTCAAAAACACATATATTAACACCTTATATTATCATTTTAACTGCGTACTGTCAGTCACTAAGCAGGAAACAACGGAAATCTAAACTATAGATATAAAGCCTTTAAGTATAAGTAAATGTTTTAGTCGTGAGATCGTGCAGACCTGTCACGTGTTAGTCCACTTCTGAACATAAGGCTAGTGTTGACGGTCACTTCAACGGTCTTCAAGATCAAGGCCAGACTTCCCTGACCTTCTGCGCAAGCCTGCACCCACACACACCCACACACGCACACACACACACCCACACACCCTCCTAGGTCTCATTCTGTGGTTTTCTGCACCCACAATTGTTTGTGAAAATCCCAAAGGCGGCAAAAACGACCTTTAAACTCATTTACGCTCAACGTCTGAACGCTCAGCATTCACTTTGTCCAAATTTGTGCACACTTTCTACAAGCTTGCAGACGAAACGTCCCCATCGAGGGCACGGCGCAGCCGATAGCTCAAGCAAGACGCGCCGAAGATTTTTTTAAAAGGCCGAATTTTTGGAGAGGAGAGCAGATAAAGACAGCCCCACCACCTTCTGCAGCACCTCCTCTGCTTTTGCCGCTTTCTTAACATGAACTTCACTACAATGTTCCTTAGAAACGGTTCTGCCCTCTAGCGGCTGTACTGCTGAACGTCCATTAGACGTATGGAAGTGAGCAGTGAGCGTTAAATCCGATGCGTTCACTGACGTACGCCATTGACGATGAGGAGGTCCGAACGCTGCTTCTGGCGCAGCGTCGCTCTGTTGCTAGGCAACATCAGCATCATAACAAGCTATGGCTTGCGAACTGTCAGAAAGCTTAGCTACTAGCTTGAAGAAGCCTTAAAAAACTAGCAAAGAATACACGTCTGAAGACAACCAGTTTAACTTTTGCTGCTTCATCACGACCACATACAGTGGTACGACCCCTTCGTGATCTTTCAACCTCCACGACGAAGCCGACAGCTCTTCTCACGTCTGCTCCGCGGGTATCTTCAGCCTGAAAGGGCCGCATTTAGGCTATTATTTATGGCCAGTTGTGTTAAGCATGAGCTCCACATTCACAAGGCATTGGTTTGGATTCGACTCCATAATTAGTCTGTCCACGTTTGGTCCAAAATAACGGTTCTTGTTACAAGATCTCGTCAGGATAGCTTCTATGTGTGAAACCAGTCCAAGCTGATCACCGATCTCCAATAGACCTGCCAGGGCAGAAAATGAAAACGAGCGTCCCAGGCCCCCCCCAAAAAAGGCGTACCGTGCACAGCGGGCTCACAGGGTGTCGGAGCTTTCGGAAACGATGTAACAAAAAGGAATGATTTTAAAGGTGAAGGGAATGGTTGTTTTTGTAATCTGTGCCTTCGCAATGAGCTGCATGAGGTGTAAGACTGAGATAAAGGCTAAAACTCAGATTCACATTCATGTGTTCCGACAGTCTCGAGTCGACAAATCACACACACACACTCACACACACACCTGCACCCCTACCTTAGTTACCCCCCCTCCCATTAACCTGTGCCATAGTTGCATAGAGGGCAAGTCAACTCACACGCACACGCACACACACACACATGCGACGACCGTTGCCGTAGCTGCACGGGAGGACCTCCCCCCCGTTACTTGAGCGCGTGAGGTAGACGATGCTGGATCCAGGCTCTCTCAGAATGAGGTGAAAGGTCAGAAAGTTCAGAGGCGAGCTTGCGGTCAGTCTCGAGTTCTCCTCCAACGCTGGCCGGGAGCTCCGCGCAGAGGCGCTGCTTCCTCCGGAGAGGACGAGGGTCCCTCTCGGGGGGACGAGCCCGAGCGGCTGCCCTCCTCCTGCGACTGCGAGGAGGGGTGAGGGTCCTGAGAAGTGGAGGGTGACAGCGCCCCCTTGTGGGGACACTGGGCCACCATGTGCATTACGCTCTGACAGTAGTGGCATTTCTTTGGCTGAGGTGGCAGGCCACACTCTTTAGCATGGTGGTCCAGGCCTCCACAGTTATAACATCTGCAGAGACAGAGAGAGAGAGAGAGAGAGAGAGAGAGAGAGAGGAGTCAGCATTCTGCAACATAAAGCACAGGCATGAGCATTAACACATCCCGCTTTATTTCAGATTCCTCTGCATCAAACTGACCACCTACAAGTCCGCGCTCACCACATCCCACCATGCTGTCTGTCTTTTTGTCAGCGCCATTGTCTCCAACCTGTACAACATAGCTGGTCTCACTACCATCCTGCAAACCTTCCCTTTCACTCTTGCTGGTAGCCGTCTGTTACGGATCACTCCATCCACTCTTCTCCACCCGTTCCAACCTGCCTGCACTCTCTTCTTCTCCTCTCTTTCACACTCTGTCACTCTGAACTGTTCATCTCAAGTATTTAATCTCCTCCACCTTTTCACCTCTTCTCCCTCCATCCTCACCACTCCACTGTCACACTGCCCTCATATACATCCTGAACTACTTTCATACTTCTCTGTAACACCTGACGTCCTCATCCAAAACCACAACTCCTCTCTAGGCACCCTGTCATCTGCTTTCTCCAAGTCCATAAAAAAACAATGTAACCTTCTGACCTTCACTGCACTTATCCATCAACACCCTCAGAAACATTGTATCTGTAGAGATCTTTCTCAGCATGAAACCATTCTGCTGTTCACTGATCATCACCACTTTTCTTCACCTGCTTCCACGACTCTCCCAGAACTTCATGGTGTGTCTGATCAACTTTATCCCTCTGTAGTTACTACAGCTCTGTGCATCACCCTTATTCTTGAAGATCGGTACCAGTACACTTCATCTCCACTCCTCAGGCTCCTCTCACTTTCAAGATTGTGTTAAAAAATCTGGTCAGAAACTCAACTGCCATCTCCCCTAAACATCTCCATGTGTCATCCAGACCAACAGCCTTTCTGTTCTCCATTCTCTTCATCGCTGCCCTTACTTCCATCTTGTTTATTCTCTGCACTTCCTGGATCACTATCCTCACATCATCCAATCTTCTCTTTCATTTTCTTCATTCATCAGCTCCTCAAAGTATTCCTTCCATCTGCTCAACACGCTCTGTTCACCTCGAAACCGTTTCCATTTCTATCTTTAATCGCCCTGACCTGTAGCACATCTTTCCCAGATCTGTCTCTCTGTCTAGCCAATCGGTAAAGGTCCTTTTCTCCCTCTTTACTGTCCAACCTCTCATACAATTCACCAAACACCTGATCTTTGGCCTTCACCACTGCTTTCTTCGCCCTGCGGTTCATCTCCTTGTACACCTGTTTACTTTCTTCATCTCTCTGATCGTCCCACTTCTTCTTCTCCTCCCACTTCTTCTGCAAACACTCCTTAACATCTGGGTTCCTCAATGCTAAATGGATTCATATTAATTTTTATGAATTTCAAAAATAAAAACAAAAATCTGAAAATCCATTTATATTTTGTAAATCATTGCCATTCTTGCTGTTTATTATTATTATTATTAATAATAATAATAATAATAATAATAAACTGATGCCACTCCCACGAGAACATTAAACCTGTGCAGGGACCCAAAATGAAGGAACGTTTTAACTGAAGACTGGGGTCCTCACGAATGTTCCCTGTGCCTGTTCTGATCCTCCAGCAGGGGGCAGTAAAACACAGTGGATCTCTAATTATGTGCATTTTATCCCTCAGCTGAAAGAGCAGGTGTGTAGAATTCTTTAGTCTGGGAATTTTGCAGGATTACTCAGTTTAACCAAATAAATTAAGCCCAACTCAAGCCTCTCCAACTGGAGAAGAGCTGAGGAACCTTCCTTCTGAACAATCGTCAATTTGGGATTTTTGGCTCAAAATGTTCACCTAGAGATCATTTAGCTTTCAGAACAGAGTACGTGTCAAACATCTGTCAGTTGGATATTGTTAATGGGTCAGAATCTTGCCTGTCCTCCTGTCCTCAACCAATCCTCATTGAGCTGGACTGTCTTTATTCAGAATGCTTTATTCAGAAAAATTGCAATTTGCAAGATACTGGGGCAGCGGTGGTCTAGTGTTTAGGGATTAATCCCCAGGATCAGAAGGTCCTGGGTTTGAATCCCAGACCAGTAGTTTCCTCTGAGGTACCCTTGATCAAGGTACCGTCCCCATCACTGCTCACCGGGCGCTGGCTATGCCTGCATTTCTTTGCATCTCTGCATTTTTCTTTGTGTTCACAATGACAAATAGTCACTTTCATGGAACTCAAAAGACATAAATATGACACTCTTGCAATTTTAAGGATTCCTGTGACCATGACCAAAGAAACTGGAGCTTTTAAAAAGGATTTCATGAACCATTATTGTCCTAAAGCCTAAAATACTCGTACTCTTCATCATTCTGGTTGGATCAAAACCTCATATCTCCAAAAAAGTAACAATAAAAAGTAACCTAACTTTCATTGTTAATTAATAGAACAATATTTTGATTTATTTATAAGTAATTCTGACCATTTCTATTGTCATCAGGTTTTCTTGCTGGTGTTTTCATGGACAAAGCTGGGAAAACGGAAAGTGCGTTTGTGATAATCCCACATCTCCACTAACATTCAGGCTACCAAGTAAGGAGTTCTTCAGGAGAAATAAAGAGCAGCCAATAAAAACAGGTCATTTACTTATTTCACACTGAATTAGAAATGAAATGATGATGTTTTCTACATAAAATCTCAAATACTAAAAGTAGATTCAAATCTATAAAAACAGAAGGATATGGACCGTACAGTGGTGGATGGGTGCGTAATGACTATCTGGAGAAGGAGGAACAGATTGAAATGGATAAAATGCTTGAAATCAGTACCAGCAGCGTTACTAGGGAGTCTGCGGTTGCCACGGTGCACAGGAACCAGTGGGCTGGAGACCACATTAGCCAGTTCTAAATATAGACAATCAGATTTCACTGTTCAGCACCGCCTGTGTGTGTGTGTGTGTGTGTGTGTGTGTGTGGTGTTTTTGGACAGAAGGGCACACACACACACACACACAACCACACAAGCAAAATCATTTTACATTTAATGATTTGTTAGAATTTAAATGTAAAACTAAACTAAACTAAATTACCAAGGTTTCATTTTCTCATTTTGGATAAATATACATTTAATTAGTTTTAATTATTAATTCAGCTTATTTTAATTACTGTTGGTTCTGTAAAGATTCTTAATAAAATAGTTTTACAGAGATTAAAGAGTATTTAAATAAATGAGATGAACATGGAATTGATTTTAGCAGTTTTGTCGGTATAACTTTATATTTTCTGTTCATTTTAAATGAAGTTTCGTTTTTACACATTCATTTCCGATTGTTTGGTTCCTCCAAATGTTTCCAAGTGACACGTTTACAACGTGATGTGATGAACTGCGAATATAATTACATTCTTTTCATCATTTTTCAAAAACTAAAGAAAAAAAACGAAGCAAATTCACTTCAATTTGGATTAAATTTTTAATTCTCTGCACCCGTCTGACATAAAATATGGTTCACACAAAAAAAACATAAAAAATTTAAGCAGTGAAGCATTCATTAAAGAAATTAAAAATTAATAGATGACATTTATTCATTTTCAAACATTCGTTTGGTGGAGCTACACGCATTTCTGGAGACTGCAGTTGTATTCGGTATGATGTAATTATTTCTCAGTTTTTACAATTTTTTAATACTTTTTTTTCAATAACTTAATACTTAGAAAAAACGAGAATTTAAACAAAATGTTTTGAAGAATAAAGAGTCAGAAATTCCTGAATGAATTTTCTAAAACCATTTAGAACATCTAGAACATCTTTTTTTTTTGGAGTTAATTAAAAACTACAGAACCAGTGCACACTTGGACTGAGTTGATCCGGATTAATCAGCTGGAATTAATGAAGTGAAATTAAAGAAACTGCTGGAACACGAGCCATATTTGGAGAATCTGAACTTTCATACTATGGTTTAAACTTCAAAAAAATTTATTAGAACTATTTTACTTCTTAAAAAAATTAAATAAAAACCACATTTTAAAATCTTTACTTTTTGTGTGGGTTTTTTGTGGGTTTTTTTCCAGGAGCCGCTTAAGGAACCGTGAAAGTGAACATTATCTTTGGTTCCTTTTGGTACTTTGAAGGTGTAAATGAAAATGTATTGACAATAAAATGTTTTTTAAAATTTGATTTAATAAGAGTGAAGGTTTTTAAGGACAAATCTTCCAGAATGCTTCAGAAACTGAAAATTTATTCAGATTATTTTTTGCTCACCATATCTACACTTCTGCAAATGAAGGTTCCTACATGGTTTCTTCTCCTGTGGATTCCTTTAGACACCTTTATTTTTGAGAGGTTGTAGTGTAGTTGGTGCCTGAATCCTTTAGGTGGCAGGACAGGACCAATAAATACAGCAAAGGAGGCTGATCTGAGGTCAGTCATAAGTCATATCATCATTCTTCTGCATCTATTCCAACTCCAAGCTTTATAAGAATGCTGACTGGATTAAAGCAGATCAGGTGATGTGTATTGGAGTAGTGAGTGGGCGTGGCCTAAGGAGATCAACACCCTATGTAAGGTGTGCAGAATTATTAGGAGCTTCTTTTCCTCCTCGGACAGAATGGGCCAAAGAAGAGAGAGAACTGACTCTGAAAAGTCAGAAAGTGTAGAACGTCTTTCAAAGGGAGATGAAGATGAAATGTCTAAGATATCAGGTCGTGATCACAGAACCATCAAACGGTTTGTAGTCAACAGTCAACCGAGTCGCAAGAAACGAGCTAGAAAAAAGAGGAAATGAACTTCCAAAGATTTGAGAAGAATCAAACGTGAAGCTACCAGGAACCCCTGACCCTCCAGTGCTGTTCCAGAACTGAACCTACCCGGAGTGTCCAGAAGAACAAGGTGTCCAGTGTCAGAGACGGGGACAAGGTAGGGAAGACTGAAACCCCACCATCACTGAACAAGACACATCAGCTGAAACATCTGGTCCTGGAAACATCTCCAGATGGATTTTACAGGTTTGATGGAGATGAGATGAGAGAGACTCTTGATGGACCAGATGGACGGCCCCGTGGCTGGATCAGTAATAGAGCTCCATTTCCACTCAGACACCAGTAAGTTGGAGGTGGGGTACTGGTATGGACTGGTATTATTAAAGATGAGCTGGTTGGACCTTTGATGGACTAAAAATCAGCTCCCAAACCTGCAGCCAGTATTTAGAAACACTTTCTTCAAGCAGTGCTTCAGGAAAGAGTCTGGTCTTTCAAGAAGACCATGATTTTAATGCAGGACGATCTTTCATCACATGCATGGAAGTTCTCCACTGTGTGGCCAATGAAGACCATAAATATGAAGGGAGAAGGACAGCTATTGGTCACTGATTTTTAAATGTCAGAAATGTTGATTTGTAAATATTGTTTGTTTATTATTCTCACTTTCACAGATATATAAACAAGCGAGATGGGAAAATGTTGATTTTAAATTTAGTTGTTTAATAATTGTGCACTAATAGTGTCCTAATAACTGTGCACACTGTTCACACTCACATTTCCTTTAAAATATTCAGGTTTCAGGGTTTTAACATTCTGGATTAAGTGATAGAACTGGATTAGTTCCAGATTCAAATTAATCCAGATTCAAATTAATACTCAATTAACTGAAACTTTATCGGCCTCTTGATAAATCTTTCACACCTCTAGTATCACCAGGTTCTGGAGATTTAGCAAAATAATTTACAAAAATAATTGTAACATAAATTGCAATTTTTTTGCTCCATGTTGTCTTCAAGGAATTCAGAGGACCTGAAAATGACAAACCCTCTTGGTATTTTAAGGATTTCGTTTGATCACGAGAAAAGAAAATGGAAGCAGTATTGTCCTAAAGGCTAAAGTCTCCACTTTTTATAGTTCTGGTTGGAACAAAACCTCTTATCTCCAACAAAAAAAAAGTAACTTCACAGGAAAAGGGGAAAAAAATAATTAATTAATTTTCAAAAGTTAGTTAATGGAAAAAATTTTCATTCTGACCATTTCTGTTTGGTTATCATCAAATTTGTGATGAAGAAATGAGAACAGAAATTCTTAAATAATAAAATAAATAAAAATAAATGATGAAATAAATTTTAATGTAAAAATTGAAGGCTTTGTTATTTTATTCTAAAATTAAAAAAGTAATTCTACTACTAATAATAATACGAAACATACATGATTCGTCTTCTTCTTCTTCTTATTATTATTATTAATATTATTATTATTCGCTGCATTTTAAACATTAAAAAAGGGACATTGTTGAATTAAAAGGTGACAAAACATCAAATAAATGTAAAATAAATGTAAAATATGGACTCTTTAAATGTGAGAGCAAATCATTATTCAATATAATTGAGCAAAATATAAACTCTAAAAGACCAAAACAATTCAACTTTCATCGTTAACCAGTAACACTGACCAGACGCTGTGATTGGTTACCTGGTCCAAAACACAGCCTCATTTGCATATCAAAGCCCTGCATTATCAGTATTGCAGAGATGAGCAGACGATAATCATGCAGCGCTAATTGCACTTTAATTAACCAATCACATGTTCCGACTGCAGCTTAACAGGATGGCCAGACTGGAATGTATGGAAGGAGGCAGAAAGAAGTAATAAAGAAAGTAAACGTCAACTCCAAACATTACAGAAGATGAGGTCGGCTTTTCACTCCGCCAGATATATATCAGCAAACATCGCCGCAGCCAGTAACCCACCGCCGAACAAATATCAAATATCCAGTCAAATTAAACACGATACAAAAATCACAATCAGAGCGACCTACAGAAAATCTCAAATATTAAAAGCACTCCTGCTATTGAGGATCCATTTGCTGTGAGCTTGAACAAAGAAAGGAAACATGGACGTTCCTTTCATTAATTCATCTAAATGTCATTCTAAAGGCTCAAATCTCCACCCACATTAACGTTACATTTAGAACAAAACCTCCCATCTCCCAAAGAGAAGATATGGCCGATATTTCCGCAAACATCACTACAAACCACGACCCGCAAATGAACGAACATCGATCAAGTCGTTCAACACAGCCCTTAACACATCTGCTGGAGCAAAACCTCACATCTCCCAAAAAGTAGATGTGCCGAATATCTCAGCAGGCATCACTACAGGCCCCGACCCACAAATGAACAAAGATCAAACAATTTTAATTGCTCTTATGGATAAAATCTATCATTTCTGTTGGAACAAAACCTCACATCTCCCAAAGGGTAGATTTGCGAGATGTATCAGCAAATATCACAACAGGCAACAGGCACGATAGAACAAAGCTATGAAACTAGTTGTTTTAATGTTGTTTTAATGAAACCGTGTGTGCGTGTGTGTGTGTGTGTGTGTGTGTGTGTGTGTGTGTGTAATGAAAAAGGGAAAGGAAGTGAAAGGAGGCAGCTTTAACACCCACAGCGTGGGGCGTCTCTGGTAGCCGTCCAGCAGAGCTTCATGAGGACAGTGATCCAGAAAGAGAGATGCCAAGAAAAGCTTCAGCCAAACTTCAGTTAATCATCACGCATCTGCTGCAGCACTGACTGAAAACCCGCTTACACTGAAAAAACAAACCCAGGACTCTCGTTTGCCTCGAAAATATCGAAAAATACAGAGCTGTGCAAAAATCTGGGGCACCTGTGCACATGGCGTCTACCCGAGCGCTGCCAAAACACAAAAAAGAAAGCAGGAAAAAGATCCAGATTTTTTGTTTAGTGTGAACAGAAAATGTTCTGATTTAAAATATTAGCTTCTTTTTTTTTTTTTTTTAGCATCGTAGCTTTTATTTTCAGCCATATTTCAAACGCTTTAAAATGAAAAACACATTTTGGAGATGGGCTGATTTGTAAAATATACTTTCAACTGTGAAAGACTTTTTTTTCGGTGTTTGGGGCCCAAAGGTCACCTTTTTGCACAGAAACAAAGGATTATTTCCAAAATAAGAGTCCTTCCAAAATGCGCCAACATGATGATTAAGCCTCACATCCGACTTGATTTCCTGAAAGACTCAACAGACGATCATCTCTATCTACGATACAAGTGGTTTTCTTCTAATAACTGATGTAAATGTCAGCTTTTCATGAACGTCGGCATCTTTTTTGGAAAATGATCAAGTGAAAGGTCACCTACCTCCACAGTGCAACCCTATTGGACCGTTCCACACACACACAGGGTGCACCGGCCTCCACACACTCACACACACTTGCGTAAAAATAGCTTTAATGAAACAGCCTCAAAGGCTCATTCAATTGATAATCATTCGACAATATCTCCATGGCAACTGACACCAGGCCATCGACTAAATCGATGACTTCGGAGCAGAACGTCCAGAGTGTGAGCGCTCGAGCAAAAAACATGCAAGAGCATCACAATGAAAAGTCATGAAAAAATGAAAGGTTTAGGAAAAATTAAATAAAATAATGATCACTTTAACAAATAGCAAAGATATTACTTTATATTAAAATGGACAATTACAATTACAATGCATATCATTTCTGAGTTATTTATTTTATAGTATATTTATTCCCTAAAAGCTACATATAAATAATTGCAAATAAATACTTCAACTCATTAGTGTAATAAAACCCATTTAAAACATTGTTTTCGGATTTAAAACCTTGGTTTATATGTTTTCCAGTTTCCATAAATAAAATATATCATAACATTGTTAATTAAATTGAAGCAATATTATGCAAATGAAACTGATAATCTGAGAATTTTATTCTCTTTCTATTTTATTAAAATTCTTGTGATTTTTTTTTTTTCACTATTCCTGGCCTGACAGAACAAATCATTTTAAACTGTGTAAATCACAACCACATTTTTTGCTTGCATGCAAAATAAAAGTCATTCTTATAACAGCAATCATAAAAAATTGAGAATGATTGTAAAAAAAAACAAAAAAACATTAAGAATAAAATTGTCACAAAGGAAATTAGCATCTGTCTTTGCAATTTTTGGTCATAAATAAATAAAGGATTTTTTTTTTATATATACAAAATGTAAAGGTAGTGTGTTGATGGATTTTCAGGCAGATTAAAAACGTCCCTCCAGCCACATTTACAGAAACGGAGCAACAGTCTAAATACAACCTCGGCCGGGAAACTGCAGGGCTGCACTCCTTTTCTGCAAAACTACATTTCCCATGATGCTCGGCACACTCACCGGTCTCCCTTTGGTTTGCGTTTGAGTGGTGGGGCCTTTCCTTTGGGCCGTCGGTCGCTGCCAAAGCAGGGGCCACCGCCGGGCCCGGTTACCCTGAGCGACTCCAGCCCTTTACTGGACCTCTTAAAGGTGAACTCCACCTGCTCCCCTTCACGCAGGCTCCGGAAGCCCTCCATCACCAGCTTACTCTGGACACACACACACACACACACACACAAATATAATTACAATCAAATATCATCGTTCCACGCAAAACACAAACATACACACACAAATATAATTACAATCAAATATCACTGCCCTACTCTTATCCCATCCAAAAACCAGCATTCATTACATATAAATCAATAAAAAAAGATTAATAAAAACTAATTAAAAATGATGAAAATAAATGTAACAAGAAATGCATACATATAGCTCTGGCCAACTGTTTAGACTTCGAAAAAAGCATTTTTACAAAATAAAACATTTTTTTGTTTGTTTATCTTAAAGCCTTTACAAAATAGCAATGACAATAAACAGGAATAAGAATCCTAGAAGGACATTGGTGGAAAAAAATATGGTTTTTGTGTAGAAAATAAATACATTTAAATTGCAGAAATATTGGTAAACATCACAATCAGACAACCAATCGACATCTTCCCAAAATTGTTTAGCCCCGTTTATATATATATATATATATATATATATACACACACCCTGGACATGAAAGGTTCTGAAGAAATGGGAAATATCAAACGTGGTGCATTTTTTGCTGATTCAACACATACAAACCTTTGCATTAAAACATAAAGAACCTTGTTCTTGTTGGAGAACGTGCAACAAATATTCTATAATCAAAGCCAACATAAAAAAACAGAGAGAGTGAGAGAGAAAGCGAGAGGTATCGACTGAAAAAGAGAGAAATGCTTTCAATTTCACTTCAGCCTGCACAGAAATAACAGAGACCAGAACCAACCAACACCTTAATCTGTGAACCTTCCCAGAATTCTCTCAAGGCCTCCTCTGGAGCCACAGGCTCCCCTTCTATTTCAAACCCACTGCACTTGGCTTCCTTTATAGCCTAAAGACATGGGACGGGGTGTAATTTAAGACATCAATTACTCTGTATCACCCCCGGATGTGTGAACACCTGAAAGTCTACCGTTTGAAAAATCCACATTTACTGCAAAAACACACAAAGCCTCTCCTTTAAAAGGAAATCTCACGGATGTCTCAGAATTCCCCCTTAACGCAGGGGTTGCAGAGTGGGTCTCTAACAGCTGGGGTTAATGGAACAAGTTGACACATATAGCCATATTATTTCCTCCAACTCTAAAACAGTAGCTTCTCCAAACTGGAAAATCATCAGGCAGCATCTTCACAACCAGACGTCTGGTTCTATTCACCACCATTGTGAGTGATTCCGAGTTCCTCAGAGACTCGGAAGACTCGGAGACTGAAAAGACTCCGTTCACATCTTTTTTAAGTGAAAGTGACAGTGAAAGTGACAACCCTCGTCATCGCGAGGTCACAGCACAGCAAGCGTGAACCACAACGAAATTGGACCTCTGCTTTTAACCCATGCACACAAACACCGTGCAGCAGTGGGCAGCTATTGAAAGCGCCCGGGGAGCAGTGACGGAGATGGTACCTTGCTCAGGGGTAGCTCAGGGCAACCTACTTGTGAGGGAATCGAAAGCACAAATTCTTTTTTCTATCCGCTCCCAGAAGCAGACATTAGAAAAGCCCTCTAAATGCCGAAAAGATCAAAGGCTTCTGAAAAGGATGGACGTTCAGTTCATTAACAGCCCAAATGCAGGAGTGAAGGGATTCGAGTCAGGTGGTCTTTATTAGGTGGTCTGGTCCACTCTGTTACAGATCCAGATGTTACAGCTGCGTATCCCGTTTTCAGACCAAACTGAAGACCAACGACTAGTCCAACTGAATATCACCGCATGATGAGTAACACCTCGATTAAAGGCTGATCAGGTAACAGTTCACTCAGCGTCTGTGTTTTTAGATTTGTGTTCTGACCAATCAGTTTCATTTAAACAATTTAAAGTTAAACATTTTCATTCGACATTAAAAATAAACAGAAATATCTGTTTTTGGTTTTCCTTTTTAGAGCCCTGGTTTGGATAAGCGGCTCAGATAATGGATGGATGGATGGATGAACAGACGGAGGAATAGATGGATGGATGGATGGACAGATGAACTGATGGATGAATGGATGGATGGACAGACAAACGGATGGATGGATGGATGGATGGATGGATGGACAGATGAACGGATGGATGGTGGGATGGATGGATGGATGGACGGACAGAAGGATGAATGGATGGATGGATGAACAGAAGGAGGAACAGTTGGATGGATGGATGGATGTATAGATGAACGAATGGATGAATGAATGGATGGACAGACAAACAGATGGATGAATGGATGGATGGATGGATGGATGGACAGATGAACTGATGGATGGATGGATGATGGATGAACATACAGAGGAACAGATGGATGGATGGATGGATGGATGATTGGATGGATGGATGGATGGATGGATGAACAGACGGACAAACGAATGGATGGATGGATGGACAGACGGACAAATGGATGGATGAATGGATGAACAGACAGAGGAACAGATGGATGGATGGATGGACAGACAAACGGATGGATGGATGGATGGATAGACAGACGAACAGATGGATGGATGGATGGACAGAAGGACGAATGGATGGATGGATGGATGAATAGGTGGAGGAACAGATGGATGGATGGATGGACAGACAAACGGATGGATGGATGGATGGATGGATAGACAGACGAACAGATGGATGGATGGATGGACAGAACGACAAATGGATGGATGGATGGATGGATGGAGGGATGGACAGACGAACGGATGGATGGATGGCTGGATGGATGGCTGGATGGATGGATGTTTGGATGGACAGGCAAACAGATGTATAGACGAACGGATGGACAGACGAACGGATGGATGGATGGATGGAGGGATGGACAGACAAACGGATGGATGGATGGATGGATGGTTGGATGGATGGATGAACAGATGAACGAACAGATGGATGGACGGATGGATGGATGGACAGACAAACAGATGCACAGATGAGGTAGGATGGTCAGACGAACGGATGGATGGATGGATGCACAGACGAACAAATGGATCCAGAGAGAGTTCACAACCTCACCTGAAGGTGGCAGCATTTCACCCACAGGGTAGCAGCTGTCGTTAATGAAATACCAGGAGCTGAAAGCTCAAAAGGAAGTAAAGCTCTGGGAGAAGTTCTAAAACGAAGATATAGTAGATCAGGTCCAACTAACTCATGGCTGGCGAAGCCCCAGAAGAACATCATCCCTGCTAAGGTAGCCGACATTCATTAGAACAGCAAGGAACGAAACTTGAATGCCTTAGCGACGAAACTGTTATCATGTAAAGCAGGGAAATGAGGCTGAAAGATAAAGTCCCATAGCTTATTATTGGGACTGGACTTTCAATTATTTCTGAAATGAATCAAGTAGCTTTTAAACAAATTTTGTGTCCATTCATTTTCCTTAATTCCTTTCTTTTAAATCGTTAAAACACTCAGCAAATTTAATAAAATAATAAAATAATAAATAATGTAAATAATAACAGTGCAGTTAAGAGACCTTAATTTGAACCTTTTATTTTTAAATATAGTCAAAATCAAAAGTGCATGTTTTTTGGTCAAACTTTTGCACACAGCTAAAAAGAAAAGGCTCCGGAGTGAGACGTAGAAACAGCAGCTCTGGATCACAGCTTTGCGGAGTACAAGGGAGTGTGTGTGTGTGTGTGTGTGTGTGTAGGGGTGTCAGCAGGAGTTTCTGTTTTACACTGAGACTGCCAAAGGTCCATCATTGCCTTCACACAGTGAGAGATCACTTCGTCACATTCAGCATGTCTTTTCCTTCTTTCCTCTCGCTCTCTCTCTCTATTACATAATAATAATACACAATATCACAATACGCGCGCGCGCTATGTTCACGGCTGCAGTCTTTTTAATGGACCAGGCAGAGGCAGTGAAAGCACGAGCAGCCACGGCAGCATTAGTCTTACACAATCACCATCCGAGTGCCTATAATATGCTAATATGCCTGATCCTATCCACACACACGCACACGCGCAAGGCCACACACGCACACACACACACACACACACAAAGCAGGGCTTAGAAATGTTCGTTTCAGTGGGACAGAGACCTAAAAAGGTGAATAAAAGACTCAATCACAGCAGAAAAGAGAAATACAATCAGAGGAGGTAATGCCTGATAGAAAAGTAGGTCAGATAAAGAAGAAGCTGCAGGATGTCTGTCTCACATCAAACAATGTCCTGTGATGAGGGACACCCTACAAAAGCTCTTCTGATTGGAGCTCATTTGTGCAGATTTCATAGTCATTTTTAAATCTTATTAAAGGAAACAGTTCTGTCAAAAGAATAATCTGCTATTAAATCTAATCCCGACACGCCTGAGTTAAATCTGACTATTCCTTCAGACCCGGGAGCAATAATCAGCCAGACCTTCTCTCCCAGAATCCTCTCCCACTCACCAAAGCTCATCAAGCTCTTCGTTAAGGTGGCGCAAACTGCTGGATCTGAGATATTAAAGGTTTGAAGAACTATTTAAGAACCAGAAGTGTGGATTTATCAAGACTAAAGACCTTCAGGCTGAACACTAAAACAGATTTTATTCTCTCGGTAGGACGGAGCTCCTTTCATAACACTCCACTGAAACTATTCTGAAGGAATGTTACACGATATCTATAAACGGAGAAAATCCAGGCAGAACAAAACTCCACCCCTTCACGTCCTTCCCGTACGTTATTCAAAGACAAAAAGAGAAAGAATATTAAAATAACAGAAATGACAGACGGAGATAAATAAAACACCGAAAGTAAAAAGAGGAAGGAAGACACCACAGAGGAAATGAAAAACAGCAAGACAAAATGTGTTGAGAAAGGAAAGATGAATTGTAAGAAAAAGAAAGAATTTAACGTATGGAAGAAAGAAAGAAAGAAAAAAAAAAGAAAGAAAGAAAGAAAGAAAAGAAGGATATTAAGTGAGAGAATAAATAACACGAGGGAAAAGAAAGAAACAAACAGCCAAAGAAAGGAAGAAGAGAGGGTGGGAAAGAAAGAAAGAAAGAAAGAAAGAAAGAAAGAAAGAAAGAAAGAAAGAAAGAAAGAAATTAAAAGAGCAAAAACAAAATTGAGAATTGAATGAAGAAATGAAAGCAAACAACATGAGAGAGAAAAGAAACAAACAACTAAAGAAAGAAAGAAAGAAAAGAAGGAAATTAAGTGAGAGAATGGAGAAACTAAAGCAATAAATAACACGAGGGAAAAGAAAGAAACAAACAGCCAAAGAAAGAAAGACGAGAGGGTAGGAAAGAAAGAAAGAAAGAAAGAAAGAAAGAAGGAAAGAAATGAAAAGAGCAAAAACAAAATTGAGAATTGAATGAAGAAATGAAAGAGAAAGAAACGAAACAAACAACTCTGAGAGAGAAAAGAAACAAACAACTAAAGAAAGAAAGAAAGAAAGAAAGAAAAAAGAAGGAAATTAAAGTTAGAGAATGTGGCATGAACAAAAGCAAAAAATAACACGAGGGAAAAGAAAGAATGAAGACAAAGAAATCCAACAACCAAAAGAAAAAGGAAGAAGAGAGGGTGGGAAACAAAGAAAGAAAGAAAGGAAGGAAGAAAGAAAGAAAGAAAGAAAGAAAATGAAAGAAAGAAAGAACAAAAATGAATGGCAGAAAGAAAGGGGAGGGAGAGTAAGATAGTAAGAAAGGAAGGAGAGAATGAAAGTCAGAATGAACGAGAGAAAGAAGAAGTGCGCGGCGGGGTTCCTGCAGAACGGATCGGTTGTAAATTCTTCAGGAACGCTCGCTCAGGTCATCGCAGGTCTGAGATTCAGACTGAAAGCGGAGAGAAGCAATTACAGAGATACGCCGGGTGACGTTGCCATGGTAACAGCAACAGGTCTGGAATCAGTCTCAGGCTGAAAGCAGTCCTTCAGACCTGCGGCTCACTGCGTTCAGATCAGCGCCTGTTTTATTAGGGACACGCCGCGTCCTGCAATAATCAAAACAGCTTTGCAGGACTGTACACACACATCCCTTCAGCAAACGCCCATCCTCTCTACCGTCTTCCTTCCGTTCCCCACTCACCTTTTCTCTCGGCTTCATTCACTTCATCTTCCCTCTCCCCTCCTCTCTTCCTTCTCGCCCTTCTCCGTGCCTCAATAGCAGAAGGTGAACGGTGTGCAGCGGTCAGCAGGAGGGCCGCATGTGTGGCTTCATTAAAACACTTCATGCACAGGAAGGGGGGAGAAAAAGAGAAAAGGGCAATGTAAGAAAAAGCAAGAGAGAGTGAGAGAGAAAGAAAACAAAGGTGTGGGAAAGAGAGAAAGAGACACAAAAAAAATAGATAGCGAGAGAGAAAGAGAGAGCGAGCGAGAGAATCGGAGAAAAAAATGGATGGGAGAAAGTGAATAAACGGTAAAAGAAAAAGAAGGGAGAAAAAGAGACAGAGAGAGAAGGATGGAGGGAGAGATAAAGAGAGAGAGAAATAAGGGAAAGAGAAGGGCAGTGATGTGTGTAAAGGCAACAAGAAAATCTAAGATAGACAATGAGAGATAGAGATAGAGAGAGAGAGTGAGAGGGAGAGAGAGAGAGAGAGAGAGAGAGAGAAGATAAAAAGGAGTTTTGCTGTGACCCTCCTCCACAAAATTTCATCTTTGCTTCTGACCCCTGACCCCAGCCCCACCCTCAACTCCTTTCTAAAGCCACACACATTACATTAGCCAATAGCCACTGAAACACACACGCACACGCACACGCACAATTACTTGACTGCAGGCACACACTATAAACACTCACTCACACCGTCAGTAAAAGTAGTGATATGAACTCCTGACTGTGTGAGTGTGTGTGGTGTGTGTGTGAGGTGGTGTGTGTGTGTGTGTGTGTGTGTGTGTGTATGTGTGTGGTGTGTGTGTGTGTGTGAGGACATTAAAGATGAGGTTTCTCAGAGCTGTTGATGTCTGTGTTTCAAATGAAACTTTTAAGAGAGAGCTCATATCGTTGGCAACAGCAAAATTCTGCTTTAATTGCAGAATTGAACTGGATTGTTTCTGACTCGAGCGGAGGAAGACGCCGACTCTGAAACCCATTTACACAAAACCATCAACTGGAAGCACAAGTTGTTGAACTTTTATTTAACGTCAATGTAATGAATTAAATGACTGAAATAAGTTTAAACAGTATTAAAAAAACTAATAAAGAGTTCATTCTTCATTGAAAGTGTTTTGTCCATGATAGAAAAAAATACTAAGAATTACTAAACAGACTTAAACTGCTTTATATTAAATATATTACATTGTATATTAATATATATATATATATATAATATAATTCT
>CM029370.1:618370-655870 GCA_017165825.1 Hepsetus odoe | reverse complement strand
AAAATGGAATAACGCAAACCTGGAGAATTGCATTCCAAGGTTGGGAGAACAATTAACTACAACAATCACATTTAAGCTTAAAAATCACATATATGTGAGATACATATACATCACAATTAGATCCATTCCATCCGTTCTGCCCTGCTAAACAGGATAAAAGTAACAGGCTTAAATATCGCCAGCAGGTTCAAATACAGCAGGAAAAACAGATTAAATTTAGCTACACGGGCTGTAAGATTACACTGGATAAAATTATTGCACAGTCTGAGACTCACACTCTTTCCGAGAGCTTGCGATATAAATTCATATTCAGCAAACCTCTCTAAATATGAACACAAGACTCCAACACGGTTAAAGTATCATGAGACGGCGTTTAACAGAGGAACAGCAGAAAGCTTTGATGCTACTGAGGCTAAAACAGATCCATTTTTAGACCTTTTTTATCCAAATTCCGGTTTAAAAAACAAATATGTTCCAACTGTTGGCTTCTTCTACAGGCTCTCAGTAAGGCAGCGTGTTGATTTTGATCGGGCCTACAGGCCGAGGCAGCCCTGAATGCAGAAGAAGCTCCCGAACGGAGCGTTTCATCAGACGGCAAAAGCGATGGGACGATATTAAACGTGTTTAAAAGAACAGGATGGGGGATCAAAGTGGAAAGCAAAGCAGCATCCAGGACAGTGAACCCAGATTTCGGGAGCTTTAAGATCGTCAATGGTCTCAGTGACAAATGGTTGTGTGTGTTAACAGTCTGTGTGTGTGTGTGTGTGTGTGTGTGTGTGTGTGTGTGTGTGTGTGAGTGTGTAGGGATGTATTACGATATGAAGAGGAAGACTGGGGCCACAGGATACTGCAATATTGCAGTATACAGCAGTATTTCAGTTTATGTGCATGCAGCACACACACACACACACACACACACACACACACACACACACACAGGAAGTGATCAATGAGGAAGCTCTCTGTGTGAAAGGATCTATAACAACTCCATCCCTTTAAATTATTCTTCTCTGTCTCCAATTCTCTCTCTCTCTCTCTCTCTCTCTCTCTCTCTCTCTCTCTCTCTCTCTCCAGTCTATGGATGAGAAGCTTGTTGGCTATTAGCTTTAAAGGCCCATTCTGGTATCAGATTCATTATCAGTGATAATCATATTGTTCACAAGTGTAAAAAACACACACACACACACACACACACACACTCACACACACACACACACACACACACACACACACACACACAGAGGGCACACATTCAAGGTTGTTTACAGTGGAATATAAAGCCCTCGACGAGGTTTTCAGATAAACACGTGGGTCTATTTGTACTGAATCAGCGAAACATTTCTCAAGTTCTACATTAAGGTGGAGCCGAGCTGGCGATGAGTCCCAAACCACACCCACAGACCTGATCCACCTTAATGAGGAGCTGGAGCCTGAGAGATGTTCTGTGGTCGTGTTTAAATGAATGGCTGACTATTGATTGCAGGTGTTCTCAAAACTCAAGCTCTGAACCGCAGAAGCAAATCTTCGACTCCGGACGAAGACATTTAGTATGAGCAAGAAAATAAGATCCATTCAGTTTCTTTAAACATTTAATGGGCTTATATAGCCATACTAGCACGCCACTTTTTTTTTTCTAAGCTAGTTTTTTTAGTCCAGTTTTATTCCATTTCTGACGATTAATCATTAAATAAACGGTAGATTACTCGCTTTACTAATGGGCAGTATTCACATCCCTGATATGAATAAACATCCCAGCAGTCCAGTGTGTGTGTGTGTGTGTGTGTGAGTGTGTGTGTGGAGAGAAAAGAAAAATAAACGTTCTTCCTCTTTTTCTTTCTTCATTTGTGCTTATCTCTCTCTTTCGCCTCAATATCAGCTTCTGACACACACACTGTACATTTTATCAGGCTCACACGCTCGCATATCACTGTAACAACCACTGCACAATAGCCTAACAACACACACACACACACACACACACACACACGCACACACAGGCACGCAATGCAGAAGCACTATTACATCACTCTCTGAATAGCAGAGCTGCTGTTAGCGCAATTTAATTCAGTTCAAAGCAATTTCATCCGTTTTGAATCTCTTCAACATTCTAAACTGGAATGTTGACCCAGCCTCCAGCAGTGATGTCACAATCAAACAGAACAGCAACGGTAATTAAGACCCATTTACGCGTTTACACAGCAGCAGCCATGATGTCACAACCACACATCCACCATGACAGCGAGCAGCAGCCATGATGTCACAACCACACATCCACCATAACAACGAGCAGCAGCCATGATGTCACAACCACACATCCACCATAACAACGAGCAGCAGCCATGATGTCACAACCACACAATTACACATCCTGCGAGCAGCAGCGATGACATCACAACCACACATCCACAATACCATCAGCCATCAGGAGTGATGTCACCATCACACAGTGACAAAACTGCCGGCAGGAGCGGCGACGATGTCAAAAATCACTCGTTCAAACTGTCAGCAGGATCTCAAACAAGCAATTTATCAATTTATTCTTTTGCTTCGAGCCACTCTGTGCTGTTTTGTGGCGAGCAGTTCTATCATAACGATTATTTCGCTGCAAATTGCTACCAGTGTGAGGGATTAAAAACGCTGGTGAACCAGAGAAGTGGCAAACGACAACAAATGAAAAAGAAATAAAAATGTAAAAGATTAAAATACGGGCCCTTTGAGTCGTCTGAGCGAAACGGTGTCTTTATTTCTCTTAAGTGGCCAAACTGACTTTATGAATTGATTCATTTATGAATTGATTTTTTTATTGATTTAACGAATATCTCGACTCAAAAAAAAAGACCCGCCGACACCGGCTTGGTGCTTTTAACACAATGATCTGTGACAAATATCGAGCTTATTTTTTTTACATTTGAAATGTGATTATTTTCTTTAGATATTTTTTCCTTCTTTTCACCAAAAAGCCCTTTTTCTGACTTGAGTGCTGGATGTAATGTGCCAGAATGCTCTGCATAATTAGATCAGATTGTATTATCATTGAACTCCTTTCAGTTCGAAATATTGAATAATGCAGGGTGCCATGAAAACCGCAGCCCTTGTCATTTGAAAATTGCAATTTTTAAACAAAAATGATTAAAAGTTCAGCCCCCTTTAACAGCCAGTCCAGTCCTGTTTTTTCATTCATGTCATTTCAGAACAAATATTTACAATTTTAAGCGTCACAGTGTGCGATTTGGGGTTTTAGAGTAGATAAAAAATAGATTAAAAGATAAAAAATAAACTTAGAATAATTATAAGGCTAATTAAATACTAACAACCCGCATCAGAAGGGGTTGGAAGGCACCAAAAATGACTCTCAGATATAATTAATCAACATGAACACACACTCATACAGAGCAGAGGTAGCAAGGCATCAGAACTACTGTTACTCATCCTCTCTCACACACACACACACACACACACGCACACTCAGCATCCTAACAGTAATCTACACACCTCTGAAACGCTGCTGCAAATAGAGTTACTCTCTCTCTCCCTCGTTCACACTCTCACTCCTCTTCTCTTACACCTGGAAACTACATCACGTTTTATATTCATGTATATTCACCCCGGCAGAAAAGCCTGAGGACAGTCGAAGGGACGTGAGTGAAAGAACGGAGGGTGGCTACATTTTGGCTACATTAAAATAAAAAAAAATAAATCAGGAAATAATAATAATAATAATGAATAATAATTGTAAGAAACCGTTTCTGCGGATGATAATATTATAAACAGGGCTACGTTAAAGGCTTTTAAACTGCATATCAACAACAATAAACAAAAAGAAATGCATCATTTAGATCTTTATTTTAGAATTATTATTTTTCAGCATCTAAACATCTGTCCAGTAGGAAAAATGCTTTAAATGACATTCCCACAGCAAGCATTCACACATACTGGATTTATCTACTCGTGCCCAGTATAACGTAATACCATGATAACGAAAAAAATGACACTGCCTTCCGATTGCAGAGGTATTTTAATATTTTTACATTTTTTGCATTAGGAAGCATGTTTATTAGGTTCACTTTTAATCCCAATTTAAAATCATCCAATACCGTAATATCAGAATATTTAAAAACTGTTATTATAGGGATACTATCAGCACACCCAGGGATATCGCCGTTAATGATCATTAATCGAAAAGAAACAGAAGAACATTTTAAACACACATATTTCACAAATAAATCATTGGAGTTTATCTGGGTTAAAGGCATATTTCATCTCACTTCCAACAGGATATTTCTGCAATAGAGCATTTAATTAGGTCCCAACACCAGCCTGTCCTTTTCTCCCATCGAGAAAAACTCAAGAAACACTTTCAATCCACTCGAAAAATGAGTGCACGTGAAAACACTACGCTTTTAACCTGCAGCCCCAACAGATTTCGATCAGCATGGCTCAGCCGGACTTTAAAGAACGTCATGGCATTATGAACATTTTGAATTTTAGAAGCAATTTTTCATTTTTGTCTCCAAAACCTATCCAGTCAGCCTTCCTTTCAAAAAATGAGACTCGTGCTCAGTCCGAAGCTACAAACTGTGCTTTTAAGACCTAAAAATAAAAATAAAAAATTCTGTGCATTCATAAAAACAGATTTACGGTATAAAGTAGCAAGAAAATACACTTCAAACAGCATGTATTTTGCATGTAAAAAAAAAAACCCAAGCAATTAAATATTTGAATATTTCAGCACAGAAACAGCTTCAGGCTGTAGATATCAGATCAGATTCATTTCCTCTGCAGGAAGAAACACCTTGCAGCTAATTAGATTAAAAATCTCACATTGTCATTTATAAAGCGCCTCCGCCACGTTTCATCACTCCCAACAATCACGGCGGAATGCAGGATTTGTATTTACAAAGCAGATCTGCGCCAGAATGGTGAGTTTAAATTGAAAGATACAAGGTTTTGCTGTTTTTTCTTTCTTTAAGAAGCCAAATGAAAGAACTAGGATCATCCTCATCGCATAAGCAAAACAAGGCGAGATGGATGGATATTTCAAAAAGGAAAAAGACCCAATCTAGCACAGAAAAACTGAAAGAGATCTGATTTCACCGCGGCTTGAATACAATAAAGCAATCCAACAAAACAACGGGCTGATAGCATTCGTTTAAGATTTGACTTTTTTTTATTTTTTTTTTAATCTCTTCATTCAAGTCATCGCTGAATTTGAAAGATCGCTAAAATAAAAAGCCAAGAGCACGACAAAATCAGCAACACAGCCACGTATGAGCGGATTTACAGCATTTAAAGCTGAATCTTGCAGAAAACATCTCTTTTTAGGACGCTTTTCAGCGCCCTGCAGGATGAAAGGGCGAAACGAGCGACGCAAAGACAAAAACAAAGCACTCGGGCCTCCAAAAGAGCTATTATTCTCACAGATGAGCCATTACTTGCTACTCGAACTGCCCAACATCTGTCGGAAGAACTTCATTTCCAATAATGCACTTGGTTTTCTCAGGACTACAGACATGGTGGCTCGATAAGACTAGGCCTCTACACCTCTCTCCCCGCATGAAAAAAGACAAAGCCATGCATGAGAATGTCAAATCACTGCCGTGTTGTTTTGTAATGAAATGTACCATTTTATCCTTCAAAGCGACCCGGCTGGTCGTCTTCCTTGTTGTAAATAACTCCTCCGTGCACCTGAATGCAGCATTTCTTTTTTGCAGCGCGCAGTTTCGATTCATTTGGCAAATGAACCCTTAAAAAATACACACTAGTAAGGTAAAGATGTTGAATTCAGCAAGTAAATAACACAAACGATGCACAAAATACACAAAAACATGTCATTTGTTTCAACCAATGGTGCACAAACGAGTGCACTAAAGCGTGTGGCCTCCAGAGACCTTTAAAGCCGATGATTTTACAACTAAAAAAAGCACGAAGGCCACCAAGGCATCCTACAGCTGGCGTTTTTTTAAACGATCGTCGGAATGGTTTGTTGCTCTTCGTGTAAATATCTGATCCACAGACGGTTCAAAAATGTAGAAATGATGACGACGCAGAACTTTGTTGTCTTCACAAAGAAAAATCTCGACTCACTTTGTGGAGGGAAACGATTGCCCCCGAAACATCGATTTTCCCCCGTCAGAGAGGGTTCTTTAGAAGAGGAAATGGTTATAAAACCATGGCAACACAAAGAACCGTGTGCTGTGCAGAATCTCATTCATATAAAAATCCCATTGGTTCCACTCTTGTGCAGCTGAAGAACCTTTTCACTCTGGAAGTATGGAGAAACGATGGCTTTTGAGCCGAGTGCTCCGAACACTGTGCTCTTCAGCACATGTTGCTCATTAAGCAATTATCTGCCAATCCCAATCTCTCATACACCTGACCCATTTGTACCTACTATTCATTTAGTTCTTCATTTTTAGAACCATTTTAAGCTTCTACTGATGTGTTTGAGCTCCTGCACGCCTGGATTTCCTTCCTGATCTAGAAGGAACCACGTTTCAATTCCTGTGCTTTATTTATAGGCCACTGAACAAATATAATAATCCACAACTGACTTTATTAAGGCCCACGTGCAACTTTAGCCTCTCGGTGTCAAAAAGAAAGTCTCTCGGTGAAACTAGGCCAAAGGTGCTTCTGTCCATCCACAACTCATGGCCACCGATCTCTCGCAGAAAGTGAGAATATAAAGCCTTTAAGTTTAAAATAAGGATTTGGAGATGTTTAAAAGTGGGTAGAAAGTGGCCATCACTTCTCTTTTTGTTTTGGGAGAATTTGTATCCAGAAATGTGTCGAATTATCGGTTAAATATTGTCTTTAATCTCTAGAATGAAACTCCAGGAGGTGCCGTTCACTGGACTTGGGGTAAGTGGGTTTGTGGGGGGTTGATCTTGGAGGTAAACCGTCAGATGTGAAGGTTGGACTCAGAAAGGAGGAGAAAAAGAGGATAGCAGACGTCCTTGTACTTTTTTAGGTAATGGAGGTGGTTTGCATGGACTGGGAGGATGAAGATGTAGGTGGCACGTGAAGGGGGTCTCTGGAGCCCACTGCAAGCTTTGCAAATCAAGCCTGCGAGTTTCAACCTTCTCGTTTGGAATTGTCCCGTTCCACCTTAAATAGCGCGGCAGTTGCATTGAGGCGGCTTGGCCGCTGACGCCTCAGTACAACTGCACGCTATTAGTGAACGGATTAATTCAAATGAGGAGTCAGAGATTGAGGTTCCTTCTTCATGCACGCTGGCTGCCAGCGAGGATTAGTCCCGCTACTTGGTGAACAGCACGTCAGTGGAGGATCACCACTTCCCCTCGCTGTAGGTCCATCCGAGATAAATCAAAGCCCATGCAGACGTTGAACCGCGAAATTTTGAGCCTGCAGGATGCTCTCACTCCGGACCGGGGTTCTCGTCAGAGTCTCCGCCGACCCCTCCTGCAAAGCAAGGGGTCCAACAGGTGTTAGTTTCCCCCAGTTGCCCCCCCACCCCACTCTGTCACTCCCCACCTTCTGCATCTATACACTATCATGCTTTATTCACGTGCAGACCTCGCATAAGGGCACTCCGGGGGGCAGGTGTGCATAAGAACAACCCCCCCCACCACCACCGCCTCCCTTCACTACCTACCTACCCCGGGGCGCGCGCAAAAGCAACGCATACAATGCACACGCGCGCGCGCGTGCAGCAATAACCCCATTGTGCCATTGGGGAAAGGGGGCAGAAAGAGGAAAGAAAAGCAAGGCGACCTTCGGCCATGTTTCCCCTCCGCTCCAAAGTTCCCAGGCAATCAATCGCCCCCTTCTCACTCCTCCTCCTCCTCACTCCCGCCGCCGCGTGCACACCGGCGGGCTGATGCGCGTCAGCGACGAGCTCGAGCCCACATCCCCGCGCGCGGCGAGACGAGCTCGCGCGGTACGGCGTGCCGCCGAAGCGCCACATTTCTCCCTTTCTCCGACCGACCGCCTCTCTCTCTCTCTCTCTCTCTCTCTCTCTCTCCCGTTCTCTCACGTCGTGTCAATTACGTGTCCATACTCTCTCTCTCCTCTCTCTCTCTCTCTCTCTCTCTCTCTCTCTAAGTTGCTCGGTGAGCTATTTATTTCAAATGTATTATTTTTACATGTTGTATTTTATTTTTATTCCAGAGGGTGGGAAGGGCAATTATTTGTTTGTTTGTTTGTTTGTTTGCAAACTACTTTTTACATTTTTGTAACCAAATCATAAAAACTACATTTGTTGATCTTCTTGTTTGATTAGAGTTTGTTTGTTTATTTGTTTGTTTGAGAAGTTACCAGCCTCATCCCAATATTTGATCTTCTTCCTTCCTTCCTTCCTTTTTTCTTTCTTTGTTGACCTGTTCATTGGATCATTTTTTCATTTATAGTTTCGTCTGTTTAGTTGTCTGTCTGTCTGTCTGAAGTGGATGTTTCAGTGGGGTAAATATTTACAGTCTTGTTGGGCTGATTGTTTTTAATTATTTCTCTTTTTTGAAGTCTGGACTGGGACTCTTGGAGAAATGTGGGATGGGTAAAGTGAGAGTTTTATAATAAATCTAGATTTTGGGGGTATTTTGTTGTTTTTGTTCTGAGAACATTTCAGTTTGTTATTTGCTATTTAGGGCTCAGAGAAAAATAGAAGAATGTCTTAAAGTGTGATGCTTGTTTGTTTGTTTAATTTGTTTACTTGTAATTTAGGACAGCTGGGCAGCAAAGAAACTAACTGGAAGGCAGGATGACTGTCTTAAAAAAGACTGAAAAGTACTTTTCTAGTAAATCTCCACCAGTTGACACTGGCCTTCAGGCAGCTGTAGCCCAAATAGAAATGATTTAAAACAGAAAAAACAAAAGGTACAAACTTCTTTCTCTGGACTGGACCTTTTAATCTCACTCCTAGAGTTTAATTGATACTCAGGTTTTTTTTTTTTACTTTAGAGGGTGCCTAAATCTCAAGGTTATGTATCTCAGATATTTAACAAAGCTATATGTATTTACAAGTGTTTTATTCATTTATTACATGAAAGTAACCAAGTAAGTCAACTGCTAACACCATTACTTTGTCATTTTTACACTCCTGAGAGAGAGAGAGAGAGAGAGAGAGAGAGAGAGAGAGAGAGAGAGAGAGAAAGAGAATAAGAAAGAAAAACAAGTGTGTGAAGATGGCCATCCTTTTTAGAATGATTTCTAAATGATTTTGCCCTAAAACCTCTCCTGTCCTGCAGCTGAACTCAATAAATATATAAAATAAAAGCCCCAGAATATGTGAGCGGTGTAAATGATCTTTTCGGTGCTCTTACACTTTGGATAACATTCCAGCTGAACCCATTTACAGTCCATTTTAGCCTCGACTTTCAGCAAAACTGAAAGTTACTGTTGTGTTCTTCATCACTTCAGTCAGTTTGTAAAAATTCCCTTTTTTGCGTCAAAATATTTCTGCAAATTTCCAGACTCGACACATCAAACCCAACGTTTCAGATATAGGTTTACGGGTTAAACTCAGTCATGTCTACAAATAAAACTGCCAGTCCTTCAACACGCAAATGACCTTGTTCTTCTTCTTCTTCCTCTTCTTTTTCTTCATCGTCTTCTTCTTCTTTCCTCTTCTTCTTTCTCCTTTCCCAGGAGGGAAAACATGCTAGAAGAGGGAATCAACAGCTTCAACCCCCACCTTCCACCAGCACCCCCCCCTCTCTCTCTGCCCTTTCTCTCCTTTTCTCTCTTTCTTGCTCTATTTCTCCACCTTTGCTCACTCTCTTTTTCTCTAAACTTTTCACCCCCCCCCTTTCTCTACCTTTTCCTCTCTCTCTAACTCTGACTCTCCCCCTCTCTCACTGCCTCTCTCTATCTATCTCTCTGGCTCGGCCACTCCCAACACACATTCTCTTCTCTCTATCTCTCTCCCTCTCTCTCTCTCTCTCTCTCTCCCATGCAAGTGATTTTGGATTTGTTGGTTCTGTTTATCGGTTCTGCTCCTGTTCCTCTGCTGGTCCCACCAGAGTCCAGAGATGTTATTGAGTTCCTCATTTCCTGTACGAGAGGAGGGGGGGTTGTTTTTCAGCCCCATTCCACACACACACACACACATACACACACACACACACACACACACACACCTCCCCCCAGCCTGCATGTCCCCGTTTGATCCCACAGTAAGGTCAGACTGCATGTTATACACACACAGCTCCTAAAGCTCACCCCAACAAGGAGAAAACATCTAGAACAACTCTGAGAACCAAACACACTCCTGATTTGCAGCACTGAGGAGAAAAGAGAGAGAGAGAGAGAGAGAGAGAGAGAAGAGAGAGTGTGTTCTTTCGGTCTATGCGGCAACAGTGCCCTCATCGCTTTCTTTGGTTCATTTGAAGCTAGTGTAAAAATATAGAAGCACTAAGAGATGTAGAGAACGTTCAGAGAAGTGTGGAGAAATTTAGAAAAGAACAGAAACAATTAGCAGAAATGTAGAAATTTGATGAGAAGTGAGCGTTTAGAGAAGAGCAGAGAGGTTTAAGGAAGTGAATAAACATTTAGACGACTGTAGAGATGCAATAAAACAAATCAAACATAATAATAAATGTAGAAGCATTTACAGAAGAACAGAAAAACGCGAAGAAGTGCATAAACCTTCAGAATGGAGTAGAAATATTTAGAGAAGTGTAGAAACACTGAGAGAAGAGCAAGGACTTTTAGAGAGAAGACGACGCATTTAGAGAAATGTCAAAAAAGAGTAGAAACGTTCAGAGAAGAGCTGAAAGATTTCGAGGAGACTGGAACCATTGAGGGAAATTTAGAATTGTGTAGAAATATTTAGAAGGTGTAGAAACTTGTAGAGAAGAGTAGAAACATGGAGAAAGGTTCAGAGACATTTACAGAACCGTAAAAACATAAAGTGAAGAGAATAAACATTAGGAGAAGTGTAGAAACAGATGAAACAACAACAACCTTCAAAAAAAATGGAAAAAGATTTTTAAAGCACAGAGATGTTTAGAGACATATTTGCAGGCATGTGTAGAGAAGCAGACAAGTTTAGAAGCGTAGATAAAACGAAAAGAATCTTCTTAAAGGAAGTGTAGGTGAATGTAGGAAATCAAAAGAACAATGACACACAGAAACATCTCAATCCATTTTTTAAAATCTTTCAGAAAAGTGTAGACATGGGTTTAAACGTTTAAAGAAATCTAGAAACATCTAGCAAGGGGTGGAAACTTTTAATACAAGAAGAAACATGGAGGTGGGACCATTTAGAAAAATGTAGAAGCTTGAGAAGCATGCAGAGAGGTGCAAAACCTTTTAGATCATTTGGTAAATGTAGAAAACCAAGAACAAAGAAATGAAGAGACTTTTACAGAAGCGTAGAAATATTTGAAGGCATTTAAAAACTGAGAGACGTGTAGAAAAGATTAGAGAAGCATAGAGAAACATTTAGGAAATGTAATGATCTTTAGAGACGTTTCTAGATGAGAAGAAACGTTTGGAGAAGAGTGGAGACATTTGGAGAGCTGCAAAGGTGTGGAAAAGCACAGAATTGGTAGAAACATGTAGAGGAGTGTGGAAAAGCACAGCCCATTGCAGTGAACACACACAAATTTGATTTTGAAGCTGTTTTTTGCAGTAAAAATAACTATTTAAGCAGGGAAAATGTTTTTCTGATGGAAAGAGAGTGGAGATACTCCTCCAGCAGTGAACATAACATTGATCAGTTGTGTTTTGGTCAAAATCCAATCAAAAATTCAGCCTCAGATTAATAAAGACCGACTCAACTCCGGGTTCGGGTTGAGTCGCGCGCCCAGTAATTGTAACAAAAAAAGATGCAAATAAGCCGCATTTTTTTCATTCCTTTCAACAATGTCAGCGAACACCAGCCTTCTGTCCTCTGTTCCTCTCTCTCTCTCCCTCCCCCTCTCTCTCCCTCTTTCCCATCCCCCTTCTGGATCCCACTCCCCCCGCAGGAAACACACCGGCAGGTTCTAAAGAGAAAGAACCCCCCCCCCCCCCAGGGTTTGGTTGGGAAGAACCATTTCCGCCCATGAGCAGGTAATAATCTAATCAAAGAACCTCAATTCGGGACATCCATGAAGGGGCGAGGGGCATGAAAGTGAGAGAAGTTCTGTTCTCTAAAATCGAGGTCACCTAAAAGCCAAACTGTTACGTCACTTTAAAAGGCAGGGACAACAAACAAGCCATGGAGAAGTGTGGGCTGAAGACACGCCCACTTCTACAGTTTCTAAGGTAACGCCAGAATTTGTGGAAAACATTGTTGAAAATGCTTCTCGGTGTGATTTCTTAAAATTGGTATTAAGATTGAAATCCAAATTTTAAAACGTCCCCAATTTATATTTGTTTTTCCATCTGAAAAAATTCCCCTTGATTCCATGATGATGATGATGAACATCTTCAGGCTCAGCTTTCTTTTTTTGTGTGGCCCCAGTATGCTGTTCCTATAATGGTTCTGCAGTTCTTCCTTTCCAGTGGAACTCTAAAAGATGCTCTAGAGCTCCTAAAGCGTTCCTACAATCCTGAACATTTTTCAGGAATTCCTAACAGTTTACTAAGATTTCTTCAGGTCTTCAAAGTTTTTGCCAAATTTTTGAAAAGAATTCTAAAGAGGTTCTCAAAGAGGTTCTGGAGTTCTCGGCCACTGATCAGTATCCTAAAACATCTAGAGGTTCTTAAGCGCTCCCACATTACATGAAGCAGCTCCAGAGTTTTTTAGCCAAACTCTTAAAAACACTTCAGAGGTCCAAAACAGGTTCTACAGATGTTAGATTGGTTCCAGAGTTCTCCATCATTTTTCAGAATTATTGAACATGTTCCAGAGGTACTCAGCTGGTTCTACAGCTCAAGTGGCTCTAATGATTGAAATCATTTAGCAGTTTTTGCAATTTTTAAATATCTTGCAAGGTTCCTGAACAGGGTCTACAGTTTTTTGGTTCCAGAGTTCCATGGCATTGAGCAGAATTATCATAATTATCCCTAAATTGATTCTTAACATGCTTGTATTATTTTGCAAAATTTTACAAATTTTCCAGATGGTTCTACATTTCCAAAATTGGATCTAGTATTTTAAGCATTACCAAAAACAATTTGAATTCTTATGTTATAGAGGCCCAAAATTGGTTCTACACTTTTAAGATTAGTTTCGGAGTTCTCAATCACTAAGCAGATTTATTCAATGTTTTCTAGAGGTCCTGAATTGGTTCTTGAAGTGGCTATATTGTTTGAGGTGTCCTAAAATGATTCTAAAGCTCTCAGAATGGTTCCAGAGCCCTCAGCCATTAAGCATAATATTTAAATGTGTTCCAAAGGTCCTAAAGTGGTTCTTAAAATGTTTCTAGATAACTTTGCTATTTTGCAGAAGTCCTACAATTGTTCCAGAAATTCTAGAGTGATTCCACAGTTCTCAAAGTGGTTCTAGTATTCTCAGTAATTTGTGGAAATTTATAAAATGATCCCAGAAGTTCTAAAGTGGTTCCACAGCTCTTAAAGTGGCTCTAGGGGGTTAGCAATTAAGAAGAATTATTAAACATGTTCTATATGTTCTTAAGTGGCTCTGCAGTTCCGAAAGGGGTTCTAAAACTCTTAAACATTCATCAGAAAATTTAAGGAGTGCATAAAGGGGTTCTTAAAGTAGTTCTAAAATTCTGTCCTGCAATTGTTCCAGATGTTTAAAAGGAATTCTCCAAATTGTTCCAAGGATTTTAAAGAGGTTCTGCAGTTCTTATAATGGTTACGGAGATCTCAAGCATTCAGCAGCATCATGAATATGTACTAGAGGTTCTAAAGCAGAGGTGCAGGTCGCAAAGCAGTTCTACTATTGTTATAGTAAAATTGTTCCAGAGCTTCAACAGTGGTTCTGTGGTTCTCAGCCATTAAACAAAACAGTTCTAGAAAAATGTTCTAGATATCCTAAAGCTGTTCCAGAATCATTGAGCCAAATTCTTAAAATTGTTCCAGAGGTTCTCAAGTGGATATGCCTTTCTCATCCATTTGATGGAATTCTTGAAAATGTTCTAGATGTCCTAAAGTGGTTCCAGGATGATTTAGCAGAATTCTCAAACCATGTCCCAGGGTTCCTACAGTGGTTCTGGTGTTTTAAAGTGGTTTTAGAACCCTTTAATAACCGCTGGGTTCTAGAACAGTTCAAAGTGGTTCTAGAGGGTAAAAAAAAAGAATTAGGGTGTCACCGTTGGTCCAAAAGTTTAGTGTCTCCTTCTTTCCGATCTGAGCATGCTCGGGCTCGCGAGCCCATCCCCACCCTGCCTGATAAGACCCCCAACCCCCCAAGACCGCCCTCGCGACCCCAGCCTCGCCCTCGGTCGGGTTAAGTAGGTTCACGCGCTTCATCCCTCTCTCCTCCTCTTCCTCCTCCTCGCGAGGTAAGTTCGTTTGATTTCCAGCACGCGCACACTGTGCAGTCACGGGCTTTTCTTTAATCCATCGATTTGCCCGCGTGCTCATAGATGATCGTTTTTCCATTTACGCCGCTCGGTTGCCTGGTTACGGGATTATTTCGTCATCTTCAAACGAACGGATCAGATTTAGGAACGTTGTTCTGCCGGTTCTCCAAACTGAATTCGATCAAGAAGCGCTCCAGTGAACGAAATAAATGTTTTATTCTGATCTTTTTCCTGCAGGTGAGCGAGGAAGGTGAGGCAGTGGCAGAGGCAGGAAGGAAAATCTTTTTACACCACTTTAATTTCCCAAACTTGTTTTTCTAAACAGGCTTTATATATAATAAAACCCCCAAAACGAGCAGATTAAAATCAGCAGAATACAAAACTAAAATCTTTTTTTTTTTTAAACAGAGGGTGAAAAGTGGACATCAGCTTTAGTTTCTAATCTTTGATGATGATGATGATGATTATAATAATAATTATTATTAAATCCACTAAAATCAGAACAATATTTATGGCTGTAAAATGATTTTATATTCTAATTATTGCATTTGTACAAATCCTCTTTGATTCACATATTGCTTGAATATTAATCAGGAACAAATGTTCTCAGATTTGAGGCACACATGCTTGAACGTTTAGTTTACATCACGTGTAAATAAATAGAGTGAAATAAAAGAGTGAACATTCATGTTCAGTGCTCATCTCTGAAGCAAACTGATGGTAGAACTTTATCAAAATGGAGAACCCTTCGAGTAGACACCAGACTTTCACTGCCTCCACCCTCTTTGCTAATGGTTCGAGGCTTCCAGCTGAGGTTCTAGTAAATAGGTGCAAAACATCCCCCTAAACTCACCCTCTTTAAAAATAAAGTTCTAATAAATTAGTATTTCAAATTAGACTGGTGGCAGAACTTTGAGATGTTTAACAATATGGAGCAAATCTTCTTGTAGAAACCAGACTTCCATTAGGTTCACCCTCATTAAAAAATACAGGTTCCAGTGGTTCTAGGCTTAGGTTCTAATAAATTGGTACAGAAACTTCCCTTCAGAGAACGCTTCATCATCTTCGTATAGACACCAGACTTTCAACAGCCCCAAATGTAAGGTTTATATGGTTCTAGGCTTGGAGTGGAGGTTCTGCTAAATTAATATTTCAAACAAGAGCAGTTCTCCAGATCTTCCTGAAGGACAGTGTTGTTGTCTCTCATGTTCAGTCCAGTCTCTGTACCTGAGCAGTTTGATAGTTCTGTGTTGGTTAATCCACACAGTGATCTACGTCTGAACCTTCAAGCAGAACAAAGCGTCTAACTGAAGACATGAAGCAGAGAAGAAACAGGTGCAGATGATTCCAGATGATCAGGTCATTAGTTTACTGCTGATGCTGAACACTGAGTGGGTAGAAGCCCATTATCTAGAACCTTGTATCATAAGGCACTGTCACACTGAAACTACTCAATATTCCAAAAATAAATTCAAGAAGGTGATTCCTTAGTAAAGTTTAAAAAAGGGGTGATTTATAACTTCTGCACAGTATTGTAGTTCTTAATTCTGGTCCTGAAGGTCCAGCATCTTCTCAAACACACTCATTTGAACAGAAACTGGCAGGTGAGCTGTGTGAGCAGGGAAATCAGGACAGTGCTGGATGGACACCAGCCCAAGACCCCTAAGTGCAATAAAGGGACTTTTAGAAGTGAAAGTGATTAATCGTTATTGTGAAACACCACCTCTGCTTTTGACCCATACACTACTTCTAGCAGCCCAGGGAGCAGTGATGGTGACGGTACCTTGCTCAAGGGTCCTCTGGGCAACCTATTGGTTTGGTATTCGAACCCACAGCTTTCTGACGATCCTGGGACCTACTCAACATCAAGCTTTAGGCCAAAAATCTTTTCCAAACTCTGGCAGAACTATGACTCAGGCGTCAGGCAGCATCTTCATGTCTGTGAAGGAGCTTCAGACCTCTGGTTCCATCACCACCACTGTTAAATGAGTGGATTAGTTTCTCTGAAGTGGATCATTTCACACCAAAGCTGGTCTGAATGCTGAAATATTACCCGCTTCATTGTGAAATCTGGATGGTGTTTTAATGGGAGACGAGCAGCCAGTGAGAAACTGGGGAGAAATCAGGAAGAAATAGAGGAGAAGTCCAGGAGAAACTAGGGGGTCCATTGGCAGCCATTTTGTGAGCCTTGGTGAGATTTCACACTAGAAAGCGGATCTGCTCGCTGTTGATCTGAAGCGGATCGGACTCCGCATTCTGGAGACAGACCGTCTTTAAAGTGAAGATCAAACATTTCGGCGCAGCTTTCTATCAAACTTCAGCGACCAGCGGCATCGGCGAGCGCCGCGCTCCCTCTAGCGGCCGAACAGAGGAACTACACCGAGAGGCGAGAGGCGAGAGGCGCTCTCACCTGTTCTCACTCCAGTTCCTTTCTTTCTTTCTTTCTTTCTCACCTGTTCTCACTCCAGTTCCTTTCTTTCTTTCTTTCTTTCTCACCTGTTCTCACTCCAGTTCCTTTCTTTCTTTCTCACCTGTTCTCACTCCAGTTCCTTTCTTTCTTTCTCACCTGTTCTCACGCCAGTTCCTTTCTTTTTTTCTCACTTTTCACTCGTTTCTTTCTTTCTTTCTCACTTGTTTTCACTCCAGTTTCTTTCTTTCATTTTTGCTTTTCACTCGTTTTCCTTTCTTTTTCACTTGTTTTCACTCCATTTTCTCTTTCTTTTTCACTTGTTTTCACTCCTTTCTTTCTTTCTTTTTCACTTTTCACTCCATTTTCTTTTTCTTTTTCACTTGTTTTCACTCCATTTTTGTTCTTTTTCACTTGTTTTCACTCATTTCTTTCTCTTTCTCACTTTTCACTCCATTTTCTCTTTTTTCCACTCCATTTCTTTCTTTCTCACTTGTTTTCACTCCAGTTTTTCTTTCTTTTTCACTTTTCACTCGTTTTTCTTTTTCACTTGTTTTCACTCCATTTTTTTTCTTTCATTCCATTTTTTCCTTCTTTTTCACTCGTTTCTTTTTCTTTTTCACTTGTTTTCACTCCATTTTCTTTCTTTCCTTCTCACTTGTTTTCACTCCTACTTTTCTTTTTCCTCACTTTTTTCTTTCTAGTGCATGCTGTTCACTTGGTGTCTGTATGTTGCATTTACACGAAATGAAAATGTTAAAACTGTAATTATTATTGGAATATGAATCAGGTCAGTGGAAGTTCATGGTTGATCTTCGAATGAAGGGAGCAGATCGTCCCTGATCACTCTCTCTGTCCCTCAGCGTGTCAGCTCTGTGTCGAAACTAATGATGGAAAAATGAATGAAATACTGCAAAATGGTACAAACCAGTTCAATTAATGAGAGAAATCATTTCGGTTTGCGCTCCAACTGGTGGCAGAGTGGAGGACTTCAGCAATCGGCCAATTATTATTATCATTACCATTATTACTAATATAGCTTTGTAATTAAAAAAAAATAATTTTCTCATTTTTTCGCAAGAATCCTTATTTAATAATCCAAAATTAAATGAAAAGGAATGAAATACACTTTTATCATCATTATCATCCCATAAAACCGGTGCCTGTTCTTTAAATTCGGTGATTTATTTAGTAAAACAGCTGGCCAGCTGCGGCGGAACCCTTCTCAGTGCTGCCACCGTGTGGACGGAGAGGGAGTCAACAGGGATCGGATCAGACCAGCAGGTCAGTAATGAAGCTTCTGAATCGGAGTTGACCATCCTCTGCTTCTTCAGTGGTGCTCAGCTGGGACAGGGGCCTAATCTCACTCCAGCAGAAACACCGCTGTCCCGTCCCGTCCCCCCGCATGTCCTCTCTCACCACATCCACGAACCTTCCTCTTCTCCTTTCCTGGCAGCTCCATCCTCAACATCCCTCTGATAAACTCCTCGTCTCTCCTCTGGACATTAAAACCATCACAGTCTCACATTCTCTCCAACCTGCCCAACTTCAGCTGTCCTCCTCATTCACTCGCACCTAATGCTGTCCATCTTTGTCCCTCCTGACGCAAATCTCAGCGTCTTCAACTCCAACACCTGCAGCTCCACCACCTACAACACAGCTGGTCTTACTACCATCTCCAACCCCTATAACATAGCTGGTTTCACTACAATCCTGTAAACCCCCACCCCCTTCACCCTTGCTGGTACCCACTGTCACAGATCACTCCCGTTAATGGAGTAAATAAAATAAATAAATGAAATAAAACCACCATGCTGTTTATTTTAGTTTATTTAGAGTTTTGTTGGTGTTTCTCCTTTAAAAGGCAAAAACAATCTGCATAAATTTGGAGGTAGTCAGGCTTCAATCCGCCAAGATATGACACTTTATTCGTCCACAGCTCCGGCTCCAGGGTCCACCAGCTCACACACACGGAGACAGTCCACGACACTTTCCCCCAGTCCTGCTAATCCGGACACGAAAGACTGAAGAACCCACAAACACTCGCTTCTACAGCCCTAATAATAAATAAACACACCCGTGTCAAGTGTCCCGGGCCGGTATGGCTGTGAACTTCCAGGTCAAGGGCCTGGAATACTGTGAAACATGTGACGTGGAGCAGTACAGCAACAGGGTCCGGATCTCATGCTCAAAAATAAACCGACGGGGTCAAAAGAGAGAGAAGGGAGAGTGGGCGAGAAAAGAGACGAGGGATTAGGGACAAAGGAGAGAGAGAATGGAGATAAAGATGAGTAACAAAAAGGGAGAGAGGAAGAAAGAGGCAAAAAAAAGAAAACTGAAATTTAGCCTGTCATGAACGGTGATCTGATCACATTTCTCTCACCTGAAAACAGCAGGCACGGGGCAGCTGCGTCATTTAATCAGCAAAAACAAAAACAAAACATTTTCCTCGCTAAATCTACAACATCTTCATTACTTAATCAAACAGTTGAATCAATCAGTTAACAGAAAAGGATGAAGGACCGGATCGGTTTAGTCTTTGGGAGTGAAACATCAGACGTGGAAACTGGAAAACCATACAGACTGGAATGAAACATTTTCAGCAGCTGCCCACTGTCGCTGTTTCCTAAACGACAGCCTAACCGGGCGCTCGCACCGGCCGGGGAAGCAGACAGAGATGGTGTTTGGTTAAAAAAGAGAAACGGGGTCAGGCTCTGATTCAGAAAATCAGACAAAGCAAGAGGAGAGAAGCTGAGCTGTGTATTCGTCCCTGTGTCTAAAGGTTGTGTGCGCTTTATTGTGCGTTAGTCGATCCAGTGGAGGTCCAGGCATCGAGCGATGAAGGCGTACGTGTCGGCCACCTCCTGGATGACCTTACTGGTGGGCTTCCCCGCCCCGTGCCCTGACTTAGTGTCCACGTAAATGAACAGGGGGTTTGTTTGGCCGGGCCAGTGGCCAATAACGTGCTGCAAGGTGGCGATGTACTTCAGCGAGTGGAGAGGAACCACGCGGTCGTCGTGGTCACCAGTCAGCAACAACACGGCTGGGTACTGCACACCCTCGCCCTCTGGGATGCAGATGTTGTGAAGAGGAGAGTACCTGAAGGTAAAGTGGCACAGTCAGGTTGGAGTAAGTCAGGTGTGAACTCCAGTCCAGCACAGTTTGGGGATTTTACCACTCAAACTCACCTCCTTCAGCTCACCTGACATTCGCCAGCTTTAGTGAGTGTGTTTGAGGGGGCAACTACCAAACCGCGCAGGACTGGAGCTGCCCACCCCTGGGGTAAACTAACGAGCAGAGCAATCAGTGATTACTGACTTTTGGAAAAGTACAGGCAGGGAATAGCTGAAACTTCCACACTGCGGGACAAGGCGACTCGTAAGGGGAGGCCATGTTTTAGTGGTTAGGGACGCAGCCCCAGGGTTGGAAGGTCGTAGGTTCGAATCTCAGACCAGTAGGTTGCCCCGAAGTACCCTTGAGCAAGGTACTGTCCCCATCACTGCTCCCCCGAGTGCTTTAAATAGCTGCCCACTGCTGCACGGTGTGTGGGTGAAAAGCAGAGGCTGAATTTTGTTGTGGCTCATTGTCTGCTGATTTTCCACGAAGTCAAATAGTCACTTTCACTTTTTTGTTGGAGTGTCCCCTTGGCCCCTGGAAACGAGCCACATGGGACAGTTTTTGAAAACGACGTGCCCAAAACAGGAGCAAATGATGCTCGCTTTTAAAAGGTGGACATTTCCAAATGCAGGAGCTTCACGTGTATTTTTTAATACTTGAAACACACACACACACACACACACACACACACACACACACACACACACGCTGTTCTCTTTGTTTGCCATTTGCTGGCGATTTGCCTCCAAAATGCTAAACACTCCCTCGAGCCCTTGGGACATCGGGACTCTACCCCTTGCGGACGTGCAAAAAAAAAAAGGGGCAGGGGTTGAGGGGTGAGACGAGACTGAGCTTTTAAAAAAAAAAAAAAAAAGACGCTTGTTCTTGAACTTACTTGATGAGCCAGTCAAACTGCTCTTTAATCTCTGAGCAGCCGAAGTCGGTGGTCCAGGCGTGGCCGATGGTGAACTTATGGAACTTCAACATGTCCATGACTCCGACCTGAGCAACTGCACAGCCGAACAGATCGGGCCTCTGATTCACACACGCCGCTGGAGAGGGAGAGTCCGAATACCGGAGAAATAATCACTACATGAACATCACAGACTCGCCCTTACGGGACAAAACATGACTTTATTCCCCGCCTCGTCCTGAGTCGATTAACTGGGGAAAGGGGAACAAGCGTTTTAGGGCCTCAGGTTCTAGACTCCTCCTGTATTCGGATATAAAGAAGTGTGTGTGCCGTACCCACGAGCAGTCCTCCGTTGGAGCCTCCATTGATGGTCAGTTTCTTTGGTGAGGTGTAGCCCTCCTTTATCAGATGTTCTGCTGCACACTGGAAATCAGTGAAACAGTTCTGCTTGCTCCCCAACATCCCACCTAGAGGAGGAGAGGAAAACCAACAAAACACAGATGAACGAGTGGCAAACGAAACAGAACTGCTGCACTGCCAAAAGAAGAAGTCAGTAATGGTCCTAAACGGCTCTTCACAATCTTTCTCCTTGTTCATTCGGGTTCTTCACCTTTGTGCCAGGTTTCTCCGTACTCTCCTCCTCCTCGGATGTTGGCCACGGCTAGAACTCCACCCAGGTGACGTACGAAGATGAGCCTGGAAACACTGCGGACGACACGCACTTCTAAAACATCACGCAGCAGAAGAAATCTCAGCCAAGAACCATCGTGCGTCTCAGGGACTTTTATTCTGCCCGTGTCTGGTTCGTTACCTGTAGCTGGGCGTTATGGAGATGTTGAATCCCCCGTAGCCGTACAGGAAGGCGGGATGGGAACCATCCAGCTGGAGGCCTTTCTTATGAACGATGAACATGGGAATCTGAGTGCCGTCCTTACTCGGGTAAAACACCTGGAGAAAAAATAAATAGATAAAAAAAAAGCCACAAAAAATATGACAAGGTGATGTGCTTGTGTTCCACCTCCTAGATCCACTTAACAACCATTTCATCAAAACCACCGACCACGGAGGGGCACTCTGAGAACTTAGTCACTAAATTTAGCTCATTCATAGCTTCCAGCAAAGTATCGACGTGTATTCAAGTCATCATTTTGAGTGTTTCGTGCGTTTGAGGATCTATACTCTGCATTTTGTTGGTTTATCAGTTTCCTGAGGTCGTCCTTTGTGGTTTTATTCAACAAAAAGTTTATTTTTTCCATGTTCATTTTGCAACTTCTCTGTAGAATCAACCCTAAATTGACATATATGGTGTTTCTGATAAAATGGCCAACAACTGTGGGTGCAAAGGAGACCAAGATAACCTGGCAACTCATTAGTGAGTGTGTGTGTGTGTGTGTGTGTTACCTGTGTGGTCTGGTACTCTGCAGGGCTGAAGCCCTTTACTGTGACCTCTCTGAAAACCTGTGGCTGCAGAGGAGCTTTGGTCAGGTCGCAGTGGTAGATGATGGCTGCAGGAAAGAGGAGGGATTTTTCTTAAACACACACACACACACACACACGCGTGTAATACAAAGCATGTGCCCGCAAAGTCTTTGTCTACCTGGTGAGAGGAAAGAAGTGAAGTAGTAGAAAATCTCGGAGTCCTTCTTGCGGCCGGTGAAGCCCACGATGGAGCCCACCTCCAAGAAGAACGTCTTCAGCTCCTCTCCTGACGCCAGCTGGTACATCTTCAGCACGTTCTTCACATCGTGGAGATAGCACACGAACAAGAGGTTGGAGAACGTGCAGGTGGCAAAAACTGAGCGTGTGAGAAAAAGAGGGAAAGAGAAAATAATGACAAAATTAGAACAACAACAAAAAAGGTTTTACACTATTTTAAGGCGTTCATGAGCTTCTCCCCAAATTCCTCACTGTTTGGTGGAATCTCTGCACTGACATTATAAACCTGACAGTCACGTTAGCTGTGGTCGGCACCCTGCACCACCCTGGCTAAGATAAGCGGCTCGGATGAAACATTCTGAAGATGGAGACGTTTTTGTAAGTTTTTTAAAATAACACTGCGAGGTCCTCTCTCTCTCTCTCCGAGATGGACGATGTCCTCCACCGGAACGGTGGACAGCTTATGCACTTCCTGAAAGGTCTCCCAGTCGAGCCCATCAACTAGGGTGAGGGTTTCCTGAACTCCAGCTAGTCCACCGTCTGAGTCGACCGTCTCCTCGCTCGAACCACCATCAGATTCCTCTCCACACCTGAACTCCAGATCAGCGCCATCAGACTGGATCATCTGCAGGAGCTCCACCACCCAGATTAACTAAAGCTCCGCCCACTCAAACAGAACCACTATTGGCTAATTAAACTCACAATCACCAGAACTCGTCGCTAAATCTATTCATTGATAGAATGCACTTTCTCTTTCTTTTCTTTATTTCTGGTGTCGTCCAGAGCAGAACGGGTTCCCCTTTCGAGTCTTGGATCCCCCCAAGGTTCCTTCCTCCAGTTTTAGGGAGCTTTTCCTCTGTTGCCCTCGGTTTATCCACTCGGGGCAGCGATGGCCTAGTGATTAGCGAGTTGGCCCGATTCAATTCGGTTCCCTCACCAGTAGGTTGCCCTGAGGTACCCTTGAGCAAGGTACCGTCCCCGTCACTGCTCCCTGGGCGCTTTCAATAGCTGCCCCCTGCTGCACGTGTGTGTGCGGGTGAAACGCAGAGGTTGAATTTTGTTGTGTTGCGTTTCACAATGACGAGGGTAGTCACTTTCACTTTCACTAATTGATCTAACCCAAACTGCCGGCCACAGAAGATCCAGCACCAATCAAAACACACATCCAGAGAGGAAGATCTCATTATTATTATGATTATTTGTAGCAAACTTCAGACCTAACTGGCTGAAGTTGGGCGTAACCTCACCGAGGACGTCCTTATCGTGCTGAGGAAGGAGCTCCTTCCACTGGCCGGGTGCCGGCTCAGCGAAATCCACGTTGATGAGGCGGTAGCGCGGGGCGTCCAGGTTGGTCTTGAACGTGAACACTGTGCCCTCGTTCGTTACGTACTCGTATTCCGCATCAAAGTTGTCGATCAGCTTCACCCATGGCAACAAGCCTGTCGTCATGGAGACATGGAGTCATTTTACAGTCACTAAGGTTCCCTGTGACAGGCTACTGACCGGGATAAAGACCATGAGCTCAACATAATTAACACAGCCGCCTCCATTTCTCTCTCTTTTTAATTGAGGTTAAGAAACAAAACAAAGTTTGATGGCGCAGCACCTGAGATTCCGTCCGGGAGCGTGTTGAGGTCGCAGTACCACAGCCTGTTCACCGGGTCACAGCCTTCTCTGATTGACAACAACATGTAACGACCATCGTCCGACACCTGAAAACACAAATGCAAACATTAAATCAGCGCGAAGCCGAATTCTGCACGAAATTTTTCTGCGTCGCTCGTCGCAGATCCGTTCACCAAGAGGCAAGCGGTTAGGTTTAATGATCCTTAATCTCCGAGGTGTCCGGCTCAGACTCATCAATGTGCCAGACCCGTGAGTCGTTGCTTGTGCTCGCCCATGTTTTTGTCTGTGAACAACCTGAGAAGGAAGCATCACAAGATCTCACCCTGAGACACGGGAAACTGTAACTTCTGAAATAAAGATTCAAACACGCTAACGTCACGATCGCCGCCTTCTTTCGACTGCTTCTGTTTAAGGGTCGCCACAGCGGATTAACCGTCTTCCTCCTTCAAACCGACCTGCATGTCCTCCCTCACCACATCCATAATCCTCCTCTTTGGTCTTCCTCTTCTCCTCTTTCCTGGCAGCTCCATCTTCAACATCCTCCTCCCGATATAATCCTCGTCTCTCCTCTGGACGTGTCCAAACCAACACAGTCTCACTTCTTTCACTTTGTCTCCAAAACGTCCAACCTGATCTGTCCCTCTAATACACTCGTTTCTAATCCTGTCCATCCTCGTCACACCCAACAAACATCTCAACATCTTTAACTCTGACACCTCCAGCTCCGCCTCCTGTCTTTATCAGTGCCACCGTCTCCAACCCGTACAACATAGCTGGTCTCAGTACTGTCCTGTAAACCTTCCCTTTTACTCCAGCTGGTCCCCGTCTGCCACAAATTACTCCTCCACTCGTCTCCACCCATTCCAACCTGCCTGCACTCTCTTCTTCTCCTCTCTTCCACACTCGTCGTTACTCTGAACTGTTGATCCCAAGTACTTAAACTCCTCCACCTTCACCTCCTCCACTCTCCTGCCTTTCATTCACACTCATGTGTTCTGTCTTTGCCCTACTCACTTTCATTCCTCTCCTCTCTAGAGCATATCTCCATCTCTCCAGGTTCTCCTCCAGCTGCTCCCTACTCTCACTGCAGATCACAACATCATCAGCACACAAAGCCGATGTCACCAATCGAAATAATCTAACGAAACCATCAAGATTATTGTGAGAGCTTCTGCTGTGTAGGGGTGGATCTATTATTACACATGCACTCATTTCCTGCACATATTCATGATCTTCACCCACTGCACCCTCTGTTGATCCACCTTCGATGAAAAATACTTTACTGATCACATGATTTCCAGTGGTGGGAACCCATCACTCACCGCAACAGAAATAATTCGACTCAACTATTAAAAGTAATCAACACGTTGTTCTGAAGCTCGCTTTGTCTGCTCATGTATTTAAAACCACAATACCTCATGTATTTTTCACACAAAGGAAATCTCTTTATGGGCGAAATAAGTGACCAAGTGCAATAAACTCCGCAAAAGTGATAACTGGTCATCATTTATATCGAGCGTTGGTCCCAGTATGAGTTTTTCTTTAACACGTGCATCATAAAATAATCCGCACTGATGTGTGTAGTACGTGAGAACGTGCTACCTCAGCTCCGCACATCCACTTCGGTTGATCAGGGAACTCTGCACACAGCACATCCTGAGACTGTGGAGTGCCCAGCACGTGGTAGTACAGCTTCTGGTTCAGATTAGTGGACGTCTCCGTGCCTGAGAAATCAGATCATTTGCTTTTTAGCTGTGAATTTTTAAGCAGGCTGTCACTTTCACAAAAACCCTTGACAGTTTAAACACCAGACGACGCTAGTCGATTTGGAAACTGTGTGATAATCAACAACTGCCGATAATCAGTGGCCCTTAATGACATTAAAAACGTTTTTCAGAGCTTTAATTGTGTGCGAGAGCCGGTTTTACCCACCATCGCTCTTGCCCTCCTGTTCAAGGTAAGCGTTGTAGAACATCCCCTTTCCATCGTGGGTCCAGGACATGCAGCTGAACTTCACCCTCTCCAGCCGGTCTTCCAGAGTCCGAGCTCCGTCCACTTGCAGGAAGTGGATTTCGACCCAGTCGGAACCACTTGCACTGGTGCCATACGCCAAGTACTCCCCATCCTCAGAGAAGGCGTAACCTTCAAAAAATAGAAGAGGTCGGGAGAGAAAAACTCTGAGGTCCAGCAGTACTGTAAAAAAAAATGCAAGCAAACTAATCTTTTCCAATAAAATTCAAGTCAAGTAGGTTTTTTTTTTTACATTTTTTAATCAATTAAGGTGTGTTAATTTCCTGATTTTGGTTCTTTAAGATCTTTTTTTAAACTGTATTCGATCCAATTTTGGTACATTTTATTACGTTTACAGCATTTTTAGCCCTCAACAAAGAACCTTCATCCAGGTAGACCTAATCCTAATCCACATTTCTATGAAACAAAATGAATTCACATGTAATTTCAGCTAAAGTTTAGGGCTTTTTTTCCATTTTAAGCAGATAAGAAGATGTAAAATGTTGAACGCAGACCACCATTTCAGCCCTTCCATCATATCGGGGTCCAACAAGAATCGGGGCGACAGAACCGCCGCGGCTGCCAGATTCGGACGCGCTTTACAACGAGCGGGTTGCGAACACACTCGGATACCTCGTAGAGCTACGGTCCCGTCTTCTGAGAACGTGTTGGGGTCCAGGAACACGGCGGGTTCTGCCTCCAGGTCCTCTTGAACATACAGAACGCTTTGGTTCTGCAAGCCTGTGTTGTAAAAGTGAAAATACCTGCAGAAAGAAAGAAAGGAACACCGCAAAACGGGCCGTCAGCACTCTCACTCTCCTCCCAGCATCTCCTTCGCTGCCTTTCTCAGAAACACAAGTCCAGCTTCTCCTCTATCGTCTGTAGATCAGACACGCTGAAGAGAAACCAGACGTCTTCTCTCTATTTGGGGCTGCTTCGGAGAAGTCTGACAGAAAGTGATTCCATCAACAGCCAAAATACTGGGACAGCAAACGAAACAGGACAAAACGGGCCACAAAATTCACTTTGTTTCGTTCCGCATCTCCCCTGCCAGACCGTCCCAGTATCATAAAAAAGTTGATTATTTTGGTCTAAAATGCAGGATGAGTCAAGTCAAGCATTTTGAAATGTCATCACTCATCTCATCAGGGCTGAAGTCTCTCTGTCCCAAATGATCCTGTATTCGCTCTTGAATGGAATAATTAAGTTAATATAAAGCCTTCATTCCAAGCCACTTGGGATTTGGTCTCTTATTTCAGTTGTAAATCTGGCCCAAAATCCTCGGCACATTCATTCAAATAAGCCTAAAAAGATGAAATAACGAAATAAATGTGCTACAACACCTAGAAGTGCATCACAGCATCCACCAAGACGGATTATTTTATTAGGAGTCGATTCGCACAAGCTGGAGCCTCACCTTTTCCCTCGCTTGAAAGGGCAGCTGTACTTGGGATAGTCATAAAGTTCGGTCATTCGCTCTTTAAAAACGTCTCTGACCGGACACTCCTCCAGAAAGGGCAGCGTCAGCTGGTTCTGAGCGTTTACAAACGCCTGGAGGAGGAAGAGAGGAAGGGAGCAAAAAAGGGATCAAGCTCACACGCAGGTCCAGATAAAGGAGCATTAAATTGTCTTCACTGCAAAAAACATCGAACATGAGCGCTCACGCCCTCCTACCGTCACAGCTGAAGGTGAGCAGAGAGGACACACCGTCCCGTGCTGTCCTTACCTGAGTCTTCTCACTGTCCGGGTCCTCCAGCCAGCTGTAGGGGTCAGGAACTTTGTTGCCGTGGTAATCATCCATCTGAAAACACGCGAACACACACCGATTTAACACGAAAATCCATCCCTAAACACATCACACTGATATCGACGCACGTCCGATATTATAGCTCATCCCTGAATAGGGAGCAGTGAACGAGTGGATTGGGACACAGCCAGTGAGTCGTGTCTCAATACACACAAGCTGTAGGGAGTAGTGAATGAGTGAACCCAAATTAAGACCAATACCGGTATGAAACCGAGATCATTGACCATCTCCACGTAGGGAGAAGCAGCCTAGTGCTGAGGGATGAAGCCCCAGGATCGGAGGGTCGTGGGTTCGAATCCCAGACCAGAAGGTTGCCCTGAGGTAGCCTTAAGCAAGGTACCGTCCCCATCACTGCTCCCCGGGCACTTTAAATAGCTGCTCCCTGCCACAAGGTGCGTGTGAGTGAAATGCAGAGCTAGCATTTCCTTGTGCGTCTCACTGTGTGCTGTGCTTCACAATGACAATTAGTCACTTTCACTTAAGCGAGCGAGTGGATTGGGACACAGCCAGTGAGTCGAGTTTCATTACACACAAGTTTTGATACATCGGTATCGAAGCATCCCTAAAAATACCGCAGTGATATCTAAGCGAGTCCGATGTTATCGACCATCCCTGAGTGGGGAGCAGTGAACGGGTGGATTGGGACACAGCCAGTGAGTTTCACTGCACACAAGTTTTGAGAACCGTCCCTAAAAAGACCATATTGATGCCGACATGAGCTCGATATTATCGGCCATCCCTGAGCGGGGACCAGTGAACGGTTGGATTGGGACACAGCCAGTGAGTTCCTCTATATGAGGACCTCTATAAACATCATAACGGTGTTGATTTGAGTCGGATATTATCGATCATGCCTGTATAGGCAGAACTGAATGAGTGGATTCCTGTGAGCATCTAATCAACGCCAACATTATGGACCATCCCTGCGTAGGGAGTAGTGAACAAGTGGATTTGGGACACAGCCAGCGAGATGCACACAAGCTTCGATTCCTCCGTATCGTATCGACACCGCTATGATTCCGATATCATCGACCATCCTTAACCTCAAACCGGTCCAGCAATTGGGATCAACCACTGGGAAGCTGCTTCCCTTTTTCAAAACGATGCTGTTTCCAGAGCAGCGACGCTAATCCTGCTCCTAGTCCGCAGGTCGAGCTAAAACAACAGATGCTAACGTTAGCAACCCGTCCCGTTAGCCTAGCATCCATTCAAACCAACACCCAGAGCCTCCTTAAAACACTCACCACCGCCTCGTCACGGGATACGATAGGATACTGAAACGGCATCTTTCCCCCCAAAAGTGAAGCTTCGGAGGCTCTGTTCTGCTGAATGGAAATGAAAGAGTGACAGTCGGCTAGCAGCGCGAACCGGCAAAGGAGGCGAGAAGGAGAACAAGCAGGGCGAGTTTAGCTGCTGCCACCTGGTGGCGGAAAGGAGAATCGCCGCCAGTGAACCTGCCGGTTGAATTTGAGCGCTTATTCCTCAGTACAAACCTGGCTTTTTAAGGAGTAAAAATCCTTATTTACGTGATTTGAAACAGATATCATTCATACATATCATATTTTCTTCCAATATAATCAATTTCTTTATAAATAAATGCATTTCATTTAAAAAAGTGACCAGTAAATAATTTCAATATGTTTGCAATTTTAAATAAATCCGGTTTGGGTGGAGTGTCCCTCAAATAAAATTCTCAGATATAAAAAAAAAAAAATCAATATATATTTTTTGTGATGAACACCGCACATCTTTAGGGCAGCGGTGGCCTGGTGTTTAGGGAGTCGGGCCCAGAATCGGAAGATTGTGGGTTCAAGCCCCTCACCAGGTTGCCCTGATGTACCCTTGAGCAAGGTACCGTCCCTGTCACTGCTCCCTGGGAACTTTCATAGCTGCCCCCTGGGTTGAATGCAGAGATCCAATTTCGTTGTGGTTCGCTGTGCGTACTCACGATGACGAGAATAGTCACTTTCACTTTCACACTTGTCCACGTGCATGTGTCCGTTTGTTCAGATATTACTGCGTCCACTGCATTCCACACTTTTTTACTGTAAAACTGAAGCCGTGTACCTGTTTAAGCAAATGTGCAGTAATACCCAACACTCGTCCCGCTACATTTGATATCGTTCTGTTCACGGCATTTTTCTCATATTTACTCAGAGTCTGCACGTCTTCTTAATTCGTTCACTGGCTCTCGTCCATTTTCATTGCACTGCTGACCCTCCGTTGTCCCGCACGACCAATAAAACTGAGCTGAAGATGCTCAGGTGCAGCCACGACACCCTCTCTGGACTAAAGTAGGTCATTACAACACCCATTTGACACCAATTCACTATGAAACAGAACTTTTATTATGTAAAATATATTCCTTATAAAAGTGAAAGTGACTATCTGTTATTGTTAACGAAATGCATCCTCTGTTTATTCACACACACACACCGTCCAGACACATCCAGCACCCGGGGAGCAGTGATGGGGACGGTACCTTGATCAAGGGTATTTCAGGGAAACCTACTGGTCTGGGATTCGAAGGGCCTTGTCCATAAATGCTGGGACAGTGCTGTCCAGCACCCTCAAACTCTTCAACCTGCGACCCTGGTGAGGATGTGAGGCTCAGAGAATGGATGGACAGAAGGTAAAAAAAAGCAGAGTAAAGGGGTAAATCAGGGCAAAAACTTAAAATCAGCGTTCGTGCATGTGCAAATCACAACCTGTGAGTGTGCTGGGACTTTTACGTCGAAAATACTCCTAGTGAACATCATTTTATTTCGAATTTTCTTCATGAAAAGAACAGGACGGATCACAATCTCTGGGTTTTCTTCTTCACACAACTTCCTGCTTTATGTTTTTAACGCTACAATTTGGCCGACTGGCTGTTTTAAATGAAAGAATACTCCCGAATCTTGACGCGCTCTCAGAATTTGTGGCCCCGGTGCCGGAGGAAGAGACTCTGACACAAGCTGAGACTTTCCTCCGTGGTTTCACGCTGAAACAATTGAGACAGAAAGTCAGAAAAGAACCGAAACTGCCAGTGAGTCTGTCAGAAATGAGTTTTGCCCGCACGCCTGCAGACGCTGCAAGTACTGAAATATCAAACTGCACATGACTGGAGCTTCACGACACGTTTCGCATTCGAGCCTGAGTTTGGCTGTTATTCCAGGTAACGTCCTGCCGTTCTGCGCTCGTTCTGGTCTGTATTTTCTGCAAAAATCTTCAGCCTCGAATGGTTTCTCAGAAAAAAGTGAAAGTGAAAGTGACACCCCTCGTCATTGCGAGCTCACAGCACAGCACACAGTGAACCGCCTCTGCATTTAACCCAGGCAAACACTGTGCAGCAGTGGGCAGCTATTGAAAGCGCCCAGGGAGCAGTGATGGGGACGGTACCTTGCTCAAGGGTACCTCAGGGCAACATACTGCTGAGGGAATCGAACCTACAATCTTCCGATGCGGGGCAACTCCCCAACCACTAGACCACCTCTGCCCCCTAGGACCTCTGCATCTAACCCATGCACTCAAACACCGTGCAGCAGGGGGCAGCCATTGAAAGCACCCGGGGAGCAGTGACAGGGACGATACCTTGCTCAAGGGTACCTCAGGGAAGCCACTGGTAAGGTTTGAACCCACAATCTTCAGATCTTGTGACCAACCCTAACCACTAGGCCACCGCTGCACACGAAAGAGACAAGAGGTTCAGTGATCTTTACAGTCATGCACGTAAATCCGGTCTAAACACAAGGAGAGTTTGTAGAGTTCTAACCTAATTCAGCATATGGTCCCGCTACCGTTATTCTCCAGCACAGCCTGGAACAGTCCTCCAGGACACCTTCTTCTTTGGATGAAATAATAATGTTTTTTTCTTCTACAAGGGATACGGGATGCTACGTATGACTTTACGGCAGCAGGAAACGTCCTGGACCTTGGAACTTCACAGAGTAGTTTGCGACAGGAACAGTCTTCTGAGATGGGTCTAGATGCTGGGACATTTTCACTGCAGTTTAGGTGAGGTCTGGTCCAGATCTTTAGGCCTTGCATGAAGCTCCACAGCCCAGTGCTTGGGAGCCCAGGCGTGCATTGGTCAGAGCTTCTCGATGGAGATGATTGCTGTTTGGAGAAGCTGGGCGTCTGTGTCAGCAGCTTAAAGCAGTCTTGGGTGTCTGAATTTCACTTTTTTTTGGACAAAGCACTGAAGAAAGACAGATCAGACTGCGAGGAAACGAGTGTTGGGGGGGGGGGTGTGCAGCTGAACTCTGCGTTTCTCGTAATGTGATGCTTTCACAGCCGTGCAGTTGGGAAAAGGTCACAGGAAGAAGCAGTGGTTGCTAACGGAGTAAGAGTGTGTGCGAAAGAGAGAGAGCGAGAGCGAGAGAAAAAAAAGAAAGAAAAGGTGGGGTCATGATGTTCTCATCATGAGTCTGTGATACCAGCGCATTCATGTTTACCCTCCATCACAGCATCGGCCATCCGGCTGCAAAAAAAGACCCGGACGGATCCCGAGCGTGTCCTGTGGTGTTCATTTGGATCATATTTGGTGTTTGAGGAAGCTTCAGAGTCAGGCTCTAATACTCCTTCTTGGTCTGCTTTGATGAGTTTGATTTGAATTTGACTTCTAAACCTAATCCAGTTCTGATTCCAGTCCTTATTCTGAATGCGAACCCGATTCTAAAGCTGACACGGAGGCTGAGTCAAAGTTTGATTCCGAGTTTCGAAAGCTGATTCTAAAAGTGATTTTAATTTCATTTCTGAATCTCATTCTGATTGGTACTGCAACACACACACACACACACACACACACACACACACACACACACACACACACACACACACACACACAAACAGGAAACAGGCAAATAAGTGAAAGTGCTTAAACAGAGCGACATAGAGAGAGAGAGAGAGAGAGAGAGAGGGAGGGAGGGAGGGAGGGAGTGTAGAAAGAAGAAGGCATAAATATGAGAGCAGGGGTTTGTAATAATACCTGAGAACGACAAACTCCTACACACAAGTGGAGGAAGAGTAGAGAGGAGGGAGAGATAAAAAGAAGAGAGAAAATCACACACAGATTGGCTCAGAAATCAAGGTAAGTTTAAAACATCATTCATTCATTCAGTCTTTCATTCATTCATTCACAGTTTCTCAGAGTAGGGAATATTCCCTAGAGAGCACACACACACACACACACACACACACACACACACACACACACACACACACACGCACACACACGTCAAATACATTTAATCTACATATAAATATATATTATTTATATGATTTACTTTTTTCCTTCATGTTGAAAGCAGACGCCACACACTGTGGCAACGCTAAATTAACCCGACGTCTGGAACGTCTAGAACGTGATATGTCATAATAATCATCCATGCAAAATGCAAACATTTACGGGCATTTATAATCGCTATGACGTGACTGATGACGAGCAGAAAGCAGCTTTTCCACTTCCTGGCTGTACTTCATGATCATGTATGATGTGCAGGTGAGGGAGCGGCGACGGCGTGCAGCGGTACACGAGCGTTCATTCGATTTATACAGGTACACGTGCGTATAGATCATTCAATAAACGTTAAAAGTACCCAGTAACGTGTGCATATGAAACGAATCCATAAGGCTGCAGTAAAGTGTGCGTGTGTTCACAGCAGAACGAGAAAAATTCTACAGTAAATTCTGACTTCTATTCTACAGTCACTGCTGAAAATCATTATTTTATAAAGCGGGTTCTGCTCACTTTCCACTGGGTGTGTGTGTGTGTGTGTGTGCGCTGTGTCATGAAGTTTCACTCTGACTCTGGTTCTGACATTCTGAATATTCCCACAGCTGTGACTCATCCCGTGATCAGACTAAATGCGTGTATGACTCGGCAAAACAGCAATATAATATAGACGCTCGATAGCATTTCAGCGTTAACATTATAAAAACTGCTACTCATGATAATAACGCTGTGTTTGTGTGTGTTTATATGTCTATTTCTATATTTGCCTGCATGTTTCTGTACATTTATGATTAAAATATGTTTGATTTTACCGGATTTCACGTTACGTTTCGGGCTGGTTAGGCTTCTATAAACGGTGTATGATTAAATATAGACAAGTAATAATAAATGCAAGGTGCTGCAAGTGTAAGACCAGATAAAAGTTCCATTCCTTCTACTTTTTTAGCTTTTTGAACATCTAATTATATATATATTGACATAAGTGTGACATATATACCTGAGCCACAATTAAGGTGTGTGTGTGTTTGGTTTCTGTGACACATCATTATTCCTCTGTACCAGTAAAAGAGCATCTATTCAATTTACTGACACAGCGAGGAAGTGGCCTATTCACACACACACACACACACACACACACACTTAGAGAGAGAGGGAGAGAGATGTCATCATAATTTCTTCGGAGCCGTTTACCCACTGGCCTGAATACTGAGTCAGCGCCTAAACCACAGTGACATCTGTATGCAGGCACACACACACACACACACACACACACACACACACACACACATACACACACTGGCTTGATTCTTAACCATTACACACTTTCATTTCTCCAAACCTCACACACCTTCGGCATTACAGTTGAGATCACTTTGTACCATTGTTAATTTCCTGGGTCATTATTTAAACTCACCGACGCCTGATAGGTCGGGTCTGTTATGCGTGACCTGAGCGGCCCAGTTACGAAAAAGAAATCCTCGCTTTCTTTTCAAACTGAATGCATGTGGAGCAGAAACGAGGTTAAAGTTTCCCTCTTTCCGGTCCCACACAACCCAGTTGAAAAACAGCCTTGAATCCATTATTTCTGTCCCAAAAACAGCTCACGTGCAACAGTTTGGCCCCACCCACTGATGTTGTAAAGAGTGTTTCATCCTCGCAACAAGCAGAAATGGGAATAGAGAGAGAAGGAAAGAGCCCTTTTAAATATACCAAACTGTGAGAAACCAGCTATGTAACTAGTGGAGAAGTGAATATGATGGTGGACTTTGGTCCTCTGGCAGGAGGAGATTTTCAGGTTCTAACAGATCAATGAGCAGCACATGTTTCTCGCTGCAGGTTGAAGGCGTTTACTCGAGTCATCACCGCCGAGGCCGATGATGACGACGACGACGACGAGGATGAAGACGGTGAAAAAAGGTCACATGGTGTCAGACATACTGAAGAAAGACAGCTGTTCACAAAGCCACCAACCCTCGTGTAGTTGGAGAGAGAGTCACCTCCCACGTCGATGCAGACCTCTGACCTCCTCCCCTTTCGGCTCGGCCCGTTCTTCGGTCGCTAGACTGGCACCTTACGCTGGCGCGCATTTGTGGCCTTGCTATGTTTTTAATACACAAGTGCCCGTTTATGGGCATATCTCATTTATTTCTCATCCCACACTGAGCCAGCAGCCAATGGGACGTGAGAGGATGTTACATCGGGTAATTCTGACCAACCACATTCAAGACGCCCGAGTTTCTCGTTGGGTAGAACTGAAAGAAAGGCCTCCTTTCAGCTTGAAAGGGTTCAGGAAGGTCACTGATGAGGCAATCGCTCCCTCCAGTCCTTGCTTTTTGGACGTGGACACATCGCTCTGCCCTGACACACCAGGCTCAGTCCATCAAGGAACCCACACCGAAAGGGCCCTAGATCTGAGCAGAGGCGAGGCAGCAGGGGTCAGGAAACGGCCCTACCCGCTACGGAGGCAGAACGGAAGGCTCCTGTATGACTGCAACATCTGCGGGAAGAACTTCAGTCAGCTGTCCAACCTGAAGGTTAGTGGGTCAGTAATCCATACACTGTGTCCAAAAGTCTGCGGACATTGTTGACAAAGTCAGGTCAATGAACAGGGGGCGTTTCAGTGACTACTTTACGTTATGAAGACACGGCACAGCACACAGGGAACCACAACAAAATGTGTTCTGTGCATTTAACCCAACACAGTGTAGCAGTGGGCAGCACCCAGGGAGCAGTGATAGGACTGTACCGTTGTCATGGAGACAGCTGTGCGTCTTTATTGAGTCCTTAAAGCAATTATCATCAAGTTGACATGCAGTCTTATCATGTGTGATGTTTAATAGCCCTCTTCTCTCTCTCTCTCTCTCTCTCTCTCTCTCGCTCTCACTCTCCCTCTCACTCTCTGCACCACAGGTCCACCTGCGGGTCCACACTGGGGAGAGGCCGTACAGATGTGTAACCTGCATGAAGGACTTCACTCAGCTGGCTCACCTGCAGAAACACATGCTGGTGCACACCGGAGAGAAACCGCACAAGTGTCCGGTGAGCCCCAGACTGATCTGAAGATCAGGAATCATGTCTGCATCTCGTTCATGTTGGTGTGAGCTGTTTTTCCCTGTGAGACAAACAAACAACTGCCCTGTGGTGCCAAACCTGAGAAGTCCTGCAAGGCATTTAACTGCATCATGGAGACAAAGTGAGAGAAGTGAGACTGTGTTGGTTTGGACGTGTCCAGAGGAGACGAGGAGCATATCAGGAGAAAGATGTTGAGAATGGAAGAGGAGAAGAGGAAGACCAAAGAGGAGGAGACATGCAGGTGGTCGGTGTGAAACAGGAAGATGCAGAGGACCGGAAGACATGGAGACGGATGATCCGCTGTGGCGGCAAACTGAGTAGCTAGCTTAGCGTCTTGTATCACGGATCTTTGTATTTCATCTCTTTAATGACCGGAACCACAGTCGAGAGGTGACATACGAGGGGAAATAATGCAGAAACAAATAAACCAGTTTGGAGCATCTCTGTCCACTAGAGGGCGCCGTCCGTGTTCAAAAATGGACAATTTTTCTCATAGAGAGAACCAGCTCAGAGCTCCTTATATGGGCATGAGTCTGACTCCAGACTGACAGAAGTACATGAAAGCCCAGGCACCATTTTTCAATCTTCTGTGCTTTTCTTTTATTCTTCTGTGCACGACGCCATCCTTCTCTCACTCTAAATACAATGTCTCTTTTTCTCCTTCCTCACTCGTGCAGGAATGTTCTCGCCGTTTCAGCAGCAGCAGTAACCTGAAGGCTCACCTGAGTCGTCACACCTGAGGCCTCTCACCTGAGGCGTCACACCTGAGCCGTCTCCCGCCCACTTCTCCGAGCACATTTACCTGATTTAGCGCAAATTTGGTCTTTTATTTAATTACGAAGTTTACTTGTTTAGTTTTGCACCGGAGTTACGAGGCTCAGCATGTTAACGCTGCTCCAGCATCGCAGACCAGCATGAGACAGGAACCACAACCGACACACGGGACGACAGATGAACGAGTGACATGAATAGACATGCATCAAATAAATGAACAGATCCATTCTGACAGTATGCTGACGAAGAATTTAAAAACTGAACGGAGTAAGAGTGGCTTGTGTTGTTTATCAACAGAAAAGTATTTTCTCTGTGTTTTCACCTCTTCTCCTTTTAATGTGTTTTTTTATTATTATTATTATAAATGCGCTGATGTTCATTAATGTTGATGAAGGTTTCTGCTGAAACCTGCCAGTGAAATGTTTAATTCTCAATAAGAACATCGGACTCCTGGGCTTTATATTACATTTTATTATAATAAACATAATTCTATGTATCATGTATTGATTATTACTAATACCACAAGTACTA
>CM029370.1:583370-615870 GCA_017165825.1 Hepsetus odoe | reverse complement strand
AATTTCGTCGTGTCTCACTGTGCGCCGTGTTTCACAACGACAAATTAGTCACTTTCACTTCACTTGAGGGGCTCGTCAGCTCTAACACACCTATCTGGACTCGTCAGTGTGCAAAATAAGCCCTTCAGTTCAAAATTAGAGCAAATAAAACATGAAAATGTGCCCAAACTAAAGCACTGATCTTGTTCTGCAAAAAACAAAAGCTTGCCGTGATCACCACTATGGTATTTTCACCCCTTTAGCAGAAATTCTGTATAATTTTGTGTCTGAGACGTAAACAAAGTCACACAGAGCGGGTTTGGAGCGACTCGGATTTCTTTACAGTGATGGGGAATGGAACCAGACGTCACAAAAAAAGCCCTTTAATTCCCACTCCGCTTACCAGTGATGGTTTACCGTTGCTTCGCATCTGTGAGGGACATTCAGACGTCTGGTTCCATTCAAAAGCAGTGTGAAGTGAGCGTTGCACAATGTGAATGACTTTGTCGATTTAACGGGACGCTTCTCCAGACCCTGATGAAGCCTAATCTGGATTAAAGGACATTTTCGATGGTGCTTCAGCCCTGGAACTGCACAAGTCCAAACCTTTGTGCAGAAATGTCCCACCTCGACGTCGTGTTTGAAGCTGAATTTCTGAGCGTGGTTTATATAAACACAGTCTGGACGGAGTGGTAGTGCAGAAGGTGTGTGTCGACACAGTTGATCAGTCGTGCACATGCTGGAGAGATAACCCGCTCACCTGTGCAGGTGGATCAGTCACACTCTTGGTGCTGGAAGGAGATCAGGTGGAAGGCAGAGGTGTCAGGTTGATGGTGTGCATGGTTGATTGTTCGTGCATTTGGTCAGTGTGAGTGTATGCATGCTTGGCTGTGTGTGTGTGTGTGTGTGTGAAGTCCTAGAGTCAGCACAGTACAGTACAATTGATGGCTATTGGTTTTACAGAGTGAGTGAACTGTGCATCTCACTGCAGCTTCTGGCGCATCGCGCAGTCCTGATTTTTTCATTTTTACTCACAGCGGTGTCCTGTGAACTCTTTATTATCATTTCATATAAAGAAACAACTCAACACATTCATAAAACATGAACGTCTGATTAGCCGTGCATAAATCCATCCAGGAAGCCAGAATTTTCCGGTTAAGATGTATACCAGGTCTCCGTTCTGGAGAAACTCCTTGAGTCACAATGGCAGGGAATGGAACCAGACCCCCGAACCTTCCTCAGCTTGCAAACTAAAAGTGGAGGGATACGTGGAGGGCGCTGTGAGGCAAAATAGTCCCGCAAACAAAAGAGATTTAGATCAGGGTCACTATATTACCATCATTTACATCCCAGATTAGCAGGACGTGTGAAAGAATACATTCAAATAAGAGTAGATACCTTAATTGTCCCTGTACAGGGAGATACTGTTTGATCTTAAGATACCTTAAGATACAAATGCATAAACATAAAAAAACAAGTATGTAAAGATGTTTAAGACCAAAATTCTCACTCACTCACTCATTTTTTGAGCCGCTTGTCCTTATTAGGGTCATGGGGGATGCGAGAGCCTATCCCAGCTCTCCCCAGCTCTGTGGAAAGGAGGAGAAACACCCTGGACAGGTTGCCAGTCCATCACAGGGCAGACAAACACACACACACACACACACACACACACACACACACACACACGCGTACACAGCCAGTTCAGCATCTCCAATCGTCCAATCGGTCTTTGGACAGTGGGAGGAAACTGGAGCTCCTGGAGGAAACTCACACAGACATGGGGAGAACTCCATGTTCACTCCATACAGAAAGGAAACGGGCCGTCCCGTCTGGGAATTGGACCCAGGACGTTCTCGCTGTGAGATGACGGTGCTACCGTGCCGCCTCCGGTCCAGTGACTGTATACGAATGACTATATTCCAAATACTGACAGACTATGAAGGATAATATTCAAAATAGTTACAGGTAATAAATGATTATTCTCTCTCTCTCTCTCTCTCTCCTCTCAGTGTTCTACTGCATTGGGTTCTACCTGTGGCAGGAGCAGGTGCTGAAGGCGGTGCTCACCTTTGCTCTTTTGTTGCCGGGGTCAACGGTGCAGGTGCTGAGCTTCCTGTGGTACAGAGCAGACGGAGAGCAGCGGACATGTCGCCTGATCACCCTTCACACACTCCACCTGGGCATCTTCCAGAGGTGGGCGTGTCCTTAACGTGGGGACGAGAGTCCCCTGATTCTTTTACCACGTCACTCAGGTGTGACGTAGAAGGAGAGAAAAGCAGCAGGTCTTCTGAGTGAACGGACCCAGACCCAGACGTCTGAAGTGTTTTTCTTAAAGTCACTGGAATCCATGAACATTAATGTATGCTAAATTAATTATTTAGTAATTATTCAAAACAACAGAAACATGTCAATAGAAATTGAGAATTGATTACACCAGTACAAGAGTTAGTATTCATGTCCACTATGTGTCCAAAAGTGTCCATCCTGAGAGTGAATTCAACTACTTTAAGGCCCGCTTTGCTGACACAGGCGTCCCGTTGTTGCACACGCTGCTGTAATCCCCACCGAGAAGCGTTCACAGATACAATGGGCTCTGGAGCGTGAGCTTAAAATCACCAGGCTCAGAGCAGGGCTCCGTTTAGGATGTGATATCTGAGCTGTCAAATCAGACAAGTTTGCTTTAAAGGGCGAACGACTACGTCTCTGGGGTGACCCTGTGGTTTAGGACGCCGACCAGCAGGTCATGGGGTCGAGTCCCGGACCAGCAGGTCATGGGGTCGAGTCCCCGATCAGCGGGTCATGGGGTCGAGCCCCGGACCAGCGGGTCATTGGGTCGAGTCCCGGACCAGCGGGTCATTGGGTCGAGTCCCGGACCAGCAGGTCATTGGGTCGAGTCCCGGACCAGCAGGTCATGGGGTCGAGTCCCGGACCAGCAGGTCATGGGGTCGAGTTCCGGACCAGTAGGTCATGGGGTCGAGTCCCAGACCAGTCCTTGAGATCTGGTTCGCAGTGCTGTGCTGTGCATTCGCAATGGCGATTAGTCACTTTCACTTTAAAGTCTAATGCCCAGGTGAATGCACCGTGTTTATGTAACTCATGTGTGTGTTGGCAGGTTGTGGGACTGCAGCACGTGTGTGTGGCGGGCGCAGGGCTCGGCGCAGTCTCACGCCCAGCTGGTGATGCAGCAGGCGGACGTGTCGGCGCTGCGTCTGCTGGAGGTCTTCCTCCTCACTGTTCCCCAGTCCTTCACCCAGACGTACATCCTCACAGGAGGCGAACTCGGCCTCGCCTCGCCAGGTCTCGTCCGAACCGTTCGCAGCGGCGGTGAATGGAACCGAACGTCTAAACCTCAAAGACGCCGTATGATTCCTGAGAAGCTTTTGGCGTAAAACGAAGCCCATTCTTGGTGGAGGGATACATGTGGGGCAAAATAGTCCCCAGATTTAGATGAATTATTTCACCATTGAACTCATATAAACACTCGCTGGGTTCGCTGGTTTTGAGAGGAACTGTCTGTGTCTGGGGTGGAGACGTCTGGTTCCATTCACCACCACCGTAAAGCTGATAAATGTTAAGGTTACACACAATTAGCAATTAATATAAATAATTGATTTTATTTTAAAGGGTGTATGAGCATAAATAACGAAGGTTATGAAATAATAAGTCACTATTTGACTGACGGAGTGTCTGTTGTGTGTGTGTGTACACAGTGGCTCTGTGCAGCGCTGTGTGTTTGCTGTCTCTGTCGTGGGCGCTGGTGTTGTACAGCCGCTCGTGCTGCCTCACGCGGCCCGGTCACCTGCTGATGCCGCCCGCCGCCCTCCTGTGCCAGCTGCTGTGGAGGGTGGGCATGCTGGCCGCTCGCTTCGCCAGCCTGGCTCTCTTCACGCGCTCGTTCGGCTGCTGGGTCATCGGGGTCATGGGTGAGTCAGCGCGTGTTAATTATTAAGAATTCACCGAGAGTTCACGCTCAGATTATTTTGGATAGAAAATGTACATAAAACATGTTCTTGTTGTGTGCTTGCGATATTTGAAGTTAACTCTTTATTCTCTCTCTCTCTCTCTGCTGGTAGGCTCCCATTGGCTGATTGCTGCGTTCTGGTTGGTCTCCCAGCAGACTGATATCTGTGTGGGCCGGTGGTCTTGGCGTGTGTTTAACCTCATCCTGGGGGGCGTGCACGTCTTCCTGTTCCTAAACGTGAAGGACAGCCCCTCCCGATACCGCATGGCTGGCTTTTACACGGTAGCGTCTGCTTCACAGCCCGTCTGATGCTGCATGTTATTACACCCCCAATGTCCAAGAAAGGAACCCTAGTTGCCCCCAGATACCCCAGTACTCACTTTTACCACCCAGACAGAGCTCAGAGATGCTCTAGGGCCCACGGAGAGTGCCACTCGCAAACTGGTGCTGGCAACGGTTTGATCCCCGTACGGACCAATGATGTTTTGAGGGCAGCAGTGGTCTAGTGTTTAGGGATGACCAGTAGGTTGCCCTGAGGTATGCTTGCGCAAGGTACCGTCCCCATCACTGCTCCCCGGGCGCTTTAAATAGCTGCCCCCGCTGCACGGCGTGTGTGGGTGAAAAGCGGAGGTTGAATTTCGCCGCGGTTCACTGTGCGCTGCGCTGTTTCACAATGACGAGAATAGTCACTTTCACTTTTCACTTTCAGTCCCCTGATGATCTGGAGGCGCGTGGAAACCCTCTGGAGGTCCAAGAACCTTCGTTGGAGAGCAGCAGGTTGCTTTTCGGCCAGTAACAGGATTTTAGTCATAAGTCAGATTAGAAAAATCAAGCTTTTCCGCTTAATCCTATCCTTATTCTTCGTCCTTAAACAGGAAGGGCTTGATGGGGGGAAAGTTTGCGCACCCCTGATCTACATCAAGGCAAGCACATGATCAGCCACTGATCAGAACACAGGATAAAGAAGAGACAGCAGCTTCAAGTCTCAGCATACGAAAGTGTCCGCCCACTTTAAATTCTCTAGGTTTCATATTATTACTAAACCGTGAATCCTTTTTGAAACTGAGAGTGAAACTGCTTTTTTCTCACAAGCGCTGGAGGTTCTTCTGCAATACGAGGTCTGGGCACATCTGGCAGTATCTCTGCTTAAAGACATTTGGCGTAAAAGAGTGAAGATAATTTCAGTTATACTTCGTATCAAATTCAGACGTCTTTATTTCTGTTAGATAAGCGAGGGCCATTAAGACAGGAGGACGGCAAAGTAGAAGATGAATTCATTCATTCATTTTCTTAGCCGCTGGCCCTTGCTTGCTGTCGGGGTAATAGGCGAGGACATGAAGTGGTTCCGACTAAAAATAAATGAGTCCCTCCTCCGCTGATGATTATCGCCTACAAACCAGGAGGCCACAGGTTCCCACCTCCAGCACAACTATTGGGTTCTTGAGCAAAACCCTTAACCCCAGGTTACTCCATGGGGGGACTGTCCATGGAGATAGGAATTAGATTAGGTCTGGTTCCTAAAGCAAGTCTCTGAGTGAGGAACCCTCTTTGCTTTTGCTGCAGGTGATGCTGTTGGAGAACGCAATGCTTGTACTAGCAGCCTCTGATATCCTGAGTGAGGCATCCTGGGACAGTCTTACCGTCCCTACTGCAGTTCTGTGTAGCTTCCTGCTGGGTGAGTGCGTTTTATGACGAAGGGACATGGTGAGGAAGGAGGTCATTTACACAAAGACAAAGATCAAATATCTGGAGAGGCAAAAAGATTCAGGAATTATCCAAACTGTCAGACAAATTTAAGAAATGGCTGCTGTTTATGAGCGATTTAGAAACTCCATGCCACCCCTCACCTAAACCACACAGAGTATTTCCAGTAGGTGGGAACTTGTCCCAAATGGAAAATGACCTGCTGCAGGTATGAAGGCCCAATATCCAGATGATCCACTCTATTAAAATAGAAGATATGGGCACTTTCTTAAGAAGGTCCCTGCAGCTGATCTTCTCTGAAAACTAGATGTTTAAAGATTGCTATGAGGACTTGATTGCATGCAGCCACGAGATCATCGTACGATGTTCTGGGTCTCAAACTCTGCTCCAACCTACTGCTAAATTAGTAAAGGGGGACATTCCAGAGAGCATTGCTCCTCTCCTTCATAATGTAATGTCCCTGTAGATGACCATCAGCACTGGGCATGGTGACATTTGCTTCTCTCTCACTCTCTCTCTCTCTCTCTCTCTCTCTATCACTCTCACTCTCTCTCTCTCTCTCAGGCCTGACGTCGCTGATCCTGTATTATCGCTTCTTGCACCCCAAATCCACTGAAATCTCACAAGGTCTGCATCATGGAGCCCACATGGGCAGCACGTGTCTGGACCAGGGCGAGTCCTCCTCCTTCTCTCTGGGAGACAAAAGCCTGGCTCCGACCTCTCTCCCTCTGCCTCTCTCCTCCTCGCATCCCTCCTTCTCTCTGTCTGGTATCCCCAGCTCCCTGCTGGAGCATGCAGGGAGCTGTGGGGTGAAGGCGGACGGAGAATGCCGTCACCATCACTGGCTACTGGTCCGACTAGCGCTGAAAACCGGCGACCCGGCTAAAATAAACCGGGCCTACGGTGCTGGGGGTGTGGGGGGAATACTGGCAGAAGAAGAGGAGCACAGGAAAGGAGAGATCGGAGATGGAGGCGAGACGGGCGGCGTGTCGCAGTCGGACAGCAAAGACGACACGCTGGCCCCCCTGTCGGACTGCAAGGAGGAGTTTGAGAGCATGAGCGAGGCGAGAGAGGATGAAGAGGATGACGAAGAGCAGCGGGACGAAGGAAACAGTAAGTTGTTCCGGGGTGGGCGATTCCATTCCTTATAATAAGAAATAGAAGAAAGGGAGGATAAGAGAGGGATACATTGGGATGAAAATGGGGAAAAATGCAAAAGAAAAAGTAGTTCCAGCAGCTTAGAGCGAAAGTTCTATTAAGAATAGAGCCCTTATGAACCAATCGGATCGTGTAGTCGGACCAGTCTGTTATATTATATCCCAAAATCTACCAATCATATTTGAGAAATCTGGGATTTAATATAACTGAATAAATCATTTTTAATCTTCTCTCCCTTTAAGGTGACAGTCTGGAGATGGAGAGCCCTCTGGAGTCTCCGGAGTCCGAGTGCAAGCGCAGTTCTCCTGAGGGGAAGTCAGTGTTTGGAGACAGTCCGGAGCCTCATTATTGCCCCACCGAGTCCAGCTCCACGCTTTACTTCAGTGCCGACCCACAATCCCCCAGCAGCGCCAGCAACTCGCGCCTGGACCGCTTGGACCGTGACCCTCGCTTCAGTTTCGGCTCGGGGGTCAGCGTGGAGGCGGGTGAGCAAAGCCTGGCCTCCAGCGACCGTGAGCTGATGCTGGGGGTCCTGGGCCACGGAAGCCGCCGCTACACCTCCGCCCCTCGACTGGACGGCCCGGGGCCTCCAGATGGATCTGTACCCCACCTGACCGGCCCACGTAGGCAACTGGTGCGGTCTCGACGGGGCCTGGACGATGACTTGGGTTTCTGAGCGACGAGTAGAGTGTTTAAAAGGACGGTCCGCCCCACCAAGTGTAATCGATCAGCATAAAAACAGTAGCAGCCTGAATTCCCTTCACTCTCTCGTCCGCTTTTATAGATTAGTGTGTCGTTCATGTCAGAAGCCACAAAAAGGGTCATTCTGGCCCAAATCAATAGATCCACGCTCGACCCCCTCAGATTTGAACATTTTGTGCCATTTTGTTTGCGACTAGGCTCTCATGAAAAACCTGATTTCTTTCGAGCTCATATCGATTTGTAGCTACACTGGCTTGAAATGCAAGTAAAAGCGAAAGTGACTATGCGTCATTGTGAAACACAACAAAATGCAACCTCTGCTATTTAAAGCACCCATGGAGCAGTGATGGGGACGGTACCTTGCTCAAGGGTACCTCAGGGCAACCTACTGGTCTGGGGTTCGACCCCCCACGACCTGAAACTGACAATGACATGGCCTCTAAAAAACTGTCTAGTTATGAAGTTGGGTGCATGCAGCGGTGGCCTAGTGTTTAGGGACTGTTCTCCAGGACTGGAAGGTAATGGGTTCGAATCCCAGACCAGTAGGTTGCCCTGAGGTACGCTTGAGCAAGGTACCGTCCCCATTACTGCTCCCCGGGCACATTAAATAGCTGCCCCCTGCTGCACGTAGTTAAAAGTGGGTTAAAAGTGATGTGCTGTGTTTCACAATGACAAAATGATCACTTTTTCTAAATAAATCAAAATCCATATCTAATTCCTGATACCGGCACCTGAAAAATGACCGATGATCCCGGAAAAAAGGTTTAAAGGGCAGACATGCCACCAAAATTGTCCAATTCTGAGATGGCCGAGTGTGAACGATGCCAGAAATGTGTTGATTTGAACCTGAATGCACCCTAAGCAAGAGAGACTATTTAAAGGGATGCTTCAGTCAGATGAGAAAAACCTCTTATGTGTCTTGAAGGTGGGAGGACATTTTGAAAACGGAAGATTTTGGGCTGTGCAGAAAACACTAGATGGTCTTTTTCTTCCCCAAAATCCACTTGGAAGCCCGCCTTCAGCTTACAAAGGTCAAGGTTCCTTCCATCAGCTGACACTGTGACACACAAAGATGGACCAAAGTGCGAAACGCAAGTGGTTTCTATGCACGGTAACCATAGAAATATACACAGTGCTGATTGGTGGGATTTAAGAGTGCTGGCCAGATTTGTCTTTGGCTGAAAAAGAACTGAAATCTGTACAATTATGTCCAAATTTAAAAGCGATGATGCGAATCCTAGCCGCGAGCGAACTCTCTGAAAGCTGAAAACTGATGTTTGTGTGTCTCTCTCTCTCTCTCTCTCTCTCTTTCTATCACTCTGAAAAATCGACATGCTGCAGGTGGGGTTGAAAAGCACAAGCCGCAGGCAGTTCCTCTCCCTGGCCTGTCTGCCCGAATCCGAAACGTCTGCCTGTTTGAGCGTAATTTCCAACGTGCACATGCAGAAGCGCACAGAGAGGCAGCAGCAGGACCACCGGGTGTAGAAGGAAAGTCCTCGCCTCTCCCAAAAACTGCATGTGCAGCGTTAATGCCTCTTATAACATCTGCCCGACCTCAAGCCCTAACGCACCGTCCCCTGTAATCCGACCAAATCGGCGGCTGGTTTTGATTCAGGCTCGCAGTGGGGGGGTTAATCTCTGATGCTGTTTTGTCTTGCGTCTCAAAAGCGCCTCTCAATAGACGTCCTGGGGCTCTACGTGTGTCTAAATGAGCCCGGAGACAGATTCCCAATGTGGGGAAATACTGAGTAACACCCACCCAGAGCTGTTGTGGCTTCCCTGCAGCGTGATGAAGTAATAAAGCTTCTTATTTGCCAGCTTCTGGCTGGAATTTTCCATTCCGCTATTAATGGGGCAGCAGCTGCTTTCTGGCACCTATCGCACCGTTTCAGGAGGGAAGGGACGCTCAGATATACGGGCAAACGGGCCACTTTTACAGTGGAAACCACACCACTTCATGTGGGATGGAGCAAATTCGAATCTTAGAAAGATATCAGATCATATGCTGCACTGGTAAATGAGTCACAAAGTTAGAAAATGTAAAAAAATTGGCAAATGTCCCGTCTCGTCCCGTGGTTCTGCAGCAGTTTCGACCGTCTGGAGCCGGGACTCGTGGAACCTTTTGTACATGAGCTGCTGGAGAACTTAACAAGACTGTTTACAGCCCTCAAAATGTGAGCTTTTCTGTCCTGAAGATCAACGTTGCGAGGTTAGGGTTGGTAGTTTTAGGATGAGGATTATACTCACAACACCATCACTTTTATAAACCTGGGTTCCAGATAATGGGTGTTTATTTAGAAAATCTGAAATTAAGCATTACAGGAATATATGCAGGTATGGATGGTTCGTTAGTAATTAATTAACCTTTTTTTTTTTTGAGCATCATAGGAACCGTTTTTATCTACGGATTGGTTTATTTCTTTATTTAATTAGATTATTTAAATATTTTAATTGAAGTGTAACATCCTAGACGAAGCATTACAGGAATATATGAAGGTATGGCTGGTAATTTATCTATCTATCTATTTATTTATTTATTTTGAAGTTTGATGTTTTAGTGTTATAGGAATTGTATGCAGTTATGGATTTTTTTTTTGTTGTTGTTTATTTATTTACAAAATGTGAAATGAAGCATTTCTAGGAATATATGCAGATATGGATGGTTGGTTCTTTATTAATTAACTCTATGTGGTTATGGATTGGTTTATTTATTTAATTTATTTTAATTTATTTATAAAATCTGAAATCAAGCATTACAGGAACAAATGCAGGTACGGATTGTCATTTATTTTCTTGATTATTTTTTAAAACAATCTTAATTTTGGCATCAAAGGAATATATGCAGGTATGGATGGCTATTAATTAATCAATCAATTAATTTTGTTTCCTTTTTTTTTTATAAAATCAAATCAAGCATACTAGGAGTATGCAGGTAGGGATTGTGATTTATTTACATTTTTTTAAACCAAAATTTAAATTTGAGCGTCATAGGAACTGCATGCAGTTAGGAGTTATTTGATTGATTGATTGATTGATTGATTGATTTGATAACAGAAATAGTCTGAATTTGAGCTTGGTATCATTTTTTTTTTTTATTTTATTTATTTTATTTATTTCTTTTCCTTCAGCAGATATTCCAGCTCTTCATTCACTGTTTTGGCAAAATCACTAAACTCAAGGACGCGGGTTTGTCTTTCGGGGCTTCATTTTAATGCGTTGTATTTTGCAAAAATTTGGATTTTGTCCTAACAGCAGCTTTAGGCACCAAAAGCAAGACACTAGAAACAGTTATACGTTTAATTAAGTGGGGAACGACTTCTTCATCGTCCTCATCTTCACCACTTTCATTTACAGCTCCGTACGAGTAACATACGCACTCACAGTAGATCTGGTGGACACTGACTGGACCGTCCTCGGAGAGCCGAGGTACTCTGGACCGTTTGTGTCCGACGGGCTCGTGTGAGTCCGACTTCACAGTGATGAGGAAATATCACAGGGCTATAATCACTGCTCGAGTCGAGGCTGCCCGCCTTTCAGACAACAAGCGGTGATCCTTTCTCAGGTTTAATTCGTTTTTATGTCGTTGTTTGGTTTAATTAGACGTTTATTACGGGACACACCGATTGGGCCTCGGAGAACACGTGCTAATTGACCTATCCATGCTCTGCCCTTTCATAGCAACCGTTGCTAGGTCGGACAAGCCCAAGAGTGTTTGAGCTTAGTTTATTTTAGATGAGTATTTTGTGTGTCTGAAAGGTCTTGCGATTAGATTAGGTGTGATTGATTGATTGATTTATTTATTGGGGGGGTTGAGCATCATTTTCCCCAACAACAGCACAATCCAGCTCAATCACGTACTGGTTCAAACTGGAAGACCGTCTCTAAATAGAGATCCCTTCAGTTTCTTAACAGGTTAAAGGTTTTTTTTTAATCTCCTTTCATCTAAAGATGAAAGTGAGCGGGGTATGGATCGGGCAGCTTTGATTGGATGATGCAAGATGCAAGTTCGCTAACAGGCCAAGCAGTAACCGAGTCTCTGATTGGGGTTCCTGTTATGGACGGACAGATGTTCAGTTCTGTGCAAACGTTTTGAGCCACCCCTCGTTTCATTTTCAGGTTTGTTTCCAAAGAGTCAGACTTTCTTGTGTACTCGGTGTCTCGTTCAGGGACAGTTCTCCCGTCTTCGGGACAAAGTTGTTGTCTCTCATGTTCAGTCCAGTCTCTGTACCCGAGCGGTTTCAGAAGAACACAAAAGGCAGAAAGAGGAGCTTTGGGACGTCCTTCAGGAAGCCTGGAGAAGTGTTCCTGAAGACGACTTAAAAGAAAGGAGCTGGTCTAAGAGAGTTGAGGCTGTGCTGAAGAATAACGGTGGTGAATACTGACTCTCTGTGTTTAGACTGGAGTTACATGTGTTTGGACACATCACTGAACCTACTCTCTCACTTTCATGCAGAACAGAGAGACACGTGGCTGTTTGGATGAAGACGTGCCGTCCATTGTTTTGGACATTTTAATCTAATTTTTTAAACCTGTTTTAGCGCTGTGATGCTCTCATTCACCGATGTTACCTTCCGTTACGCTGACAGAGCCGTACAGTTTCTATATGTTTGGCGAAAGACGCTTCTCTTTGTATTTTCTGCTACATATATGACTTTTTACAAGAACTCAAGGACTAGACAATGCAGGAATGTACAGTTTTGCCCCATGTCCCATCTGTGACCACCTACTGTTGCTGCTTTTCTTTTCCTCTGAGGATAGAAAGGACCATATGCATATAATATTCATCATTGTTTGCATGCAGTTTTATAATAAATGTAGACCATAGAGTTGAAAGAACAATGCTTAATATTTCTGTGCCCAAATCCATCTGCTGGTTACTGGAAGACCTTCAGGAATCACGGCATTAAAAGGTGTCCCATTGAAAAAGTGTCTCATTTTGTCCTTCATTTTATTCAGAGTGAACCAACAAGCAAATGATGTGCTTTTGTGATTCGCTGAAGTTTGATTCTCGAAGTTTTCACCGATTGGTGGACACATTTTTGGGTATTTCACAAAGCAGGGTTTCTCAATTAGCCTGATAATTAATGCCCGAAGCTGAGGAACGTCCGATAAGAATGTCCCTCAGCTTATGTCTAAATGGACAGGCTTAACTCTGAGTGTGAATTGGTGCCCAGATTTAGTTCAATGTGTTTGAACAAGAAAATCAACCCCTGTTGGACTTTGGTCTTCCAGGCAGCCGAGCCGGGGGGTATTTTTAAAAACAGGGTTTCTCTGTAAGCTGGCTAATTTAAGCCTGAAGTTGAGGCCTGCCCCAAAAAATGGCCCCTAGGTTATTCTCTTCTTATTAGACAGGCTTGACTTAACCTGTTAAGCTGAAAAGTCCTGCTTTTGGAAAACCCCCGCTGGGCACCCTGATAAGAATAAACACCTTTAAGATTTGTGTCGAATGACATTTCAGTCCTAAGCTTATTAATGACCATTTTGTTGGACATTAATTTTGTTTAAAAGCCTGGGAGGCAAGTATTGCTTAAACTGGTTTATAAAATGGCATTTTGGGCCAAAAGCTCAGCTCGAAACTACTGTGACAGACGTCTCGCCGCCATGTTGCATTGCTTCAGACGTCTGGTTCCATTTACCATCAGGGTTGCCAGTTCTGACCACTGCAAATGATTTTGCACCTTCGCCATTAAAACATGCTGAAGTCTGCAAACACTTCCAGGTTTTGTTTCGTTCCTTTCAAATCAACATTTAAAAAATTGCCTCATAAAGAGGTTCAGTAACAGCTTCCTGCTTTTGCTTTTTACATTTTAATCTGTACCTTCCACTCATTTCCAGGGCAGACTCTGTCCTTTAGTCCCATCTGAGTTAATCCTCCATTATTTTAATCCTCCATCACCGTCCCAACATCCAGACCGTCTCAGACTAAATGGACACAAACACAGAAGAGACGTCCCTCTGTGTGTAGAGTACACTCAGTACACTCCTCAGTACACTCCTGTACTTTTAATTTACACTCTCAGTACATTCCTGTACTTTTACTTTACACTCTCAGTACACTCCTGTACTTTTACTTTACACTCGCAGTACATTCCTGTACTTTTACTTTACACTCGCAGTACATTCCTGTACTTTTACTTTACACTCTCACTACATTCCTGTACCTTTTACTTTACACTCTCAGGACATTCCTGTACTTTTACTTTACACTCTCAGTACATTCCTGTACTTTTAATTTACACTCTCAGTACATTCCTGTACTTTTTAATTTACACTCTCAGGACATTCCTGTACTTTTACTTTACACTCTCAGTACATTCCTGTACTTTTACTTTACACTCTCAGTACACTCCTTATACTTTTACTTTACACTCTCAGTACATTTCTGTACTTTTACTTTACACTCTCAGTACATTCCTGTACTTTTACTTTACTCTCAGGACATTCACATGCTTTTGCCTTTACTTTACTCTCATTGCTCCTGTACTTTTTATTTTACACTCTCAGTACATTCCTGTACTTTTAATTTGCCTCTCAGTACATTCCTGTACTTTTACTTTATACTCTCAGTACATTCCTGTACTTTTTAATTTGCACTCTCAGTACATTCCTGTACTTTTACTTTGCACTCTCAGTACATTCCTGTACTTTTACTTTACACTCTCAGTACATTCCTGTACTTTTTACTTTACACTCTCAGGACATTCTATTACTTTTAATTTACACTCTCAGTACATTCCTGTACTTTTACTTTACACTCTCAGTACATTCCTGTACTTTTTACTTTACACTCTCAGGACATTCCTGTACTTTTACTTTACACTCTCAGGACATTCCTGTACTTTTACTTTACACTCTCAGTACATTCCTGTACTTTTAATTTGCACTCTCAGTACATTCCTGTACTTTTTACTTTACACTCTCAGTACATTCCTGTACTTTTACTTTACACTCTCAGTACACTCCTGTACTTTTTATTTTACACTCGCAGTACATTCCTGTACTTTTACTTTATACTCTCAGTACATTCCTGTACTTTTACTTTATACTCTCAGTACATTCCTGTACTTTTAATTTACCTCTCAGTACATTCTGTACTTTTACTTTACACTCTCAGTACATTCCTGTACTTTTAATTTGCACTCTCAGTACATTCCTGTACTTTTACTTTACACTCTCAGTACATTCCTGTACTTTTACTTTACACTCTCAGGACATTCCTGTACTTTTAATTTACACTCTCAGTACACTCCTGTACTTTTAATTTGCACTCTCAGTACATTCCTGTACTTTTACTTTATACTCTCAGTACATTCCTGTACTTTTCACTTTACACTCTCAGGACATTTCTGTACTTTTACTTTACACTCTCAGTACATTCCTGTACTTTTAGTTTACATCTCTCTCTCTGTCTCTGTCTGTCTCTCTGTCTCTCTCTCTCTCTCTCTCTCTCTCTCTCTCTCTCTCTCTCTTTAGTCCAGTGTGTGGCTAAGCTGCTTCGCTAAAGTTGAGCGTCCAACGTCACCGCTTGCGCTGACGTCACCCTCAAATCAGGAATGTCCCGAACGCGCCCTTTAAGAGGCGCGCATGCGCAGACAGGCCCGAAAAGTTCTCAGCAGACGCTGAAGTTTTGGGAGAAGGACGGAGGAGGAAAAAAAAAGAGAAAAAGAAGGGCAGTGTAGAGGAAAGTGCAGGTTTGGTGTTTCGGAGGAGAAATGGCTTTTCGCAGGCGGAACAGGAGCTACCCCTTCTTCAGCCAGGAGTTCCTCATCCAGAACCACGCAGACATCGTCTTCAGTTTGGTCATTTTCATCCTGATCGGGCTGATGTTCGAGGTGAGCTCGACACTTCGTTCTTCCTCCTTCCTCCTTCAGCTGTGGGGCTTCTCCTCCCTGACAGCTCAGCTGGCAGAGCAGCAGCCTGGGCACTTTCTCCCTCCTGCTGCTCTTCTGAACCTTTTCTCCTGCTGTTGACTTCTGCACAAACAGCCATGCATCTCAGCAGAGCAGCAGGTTACTGAGCAGCACAGGCTGAGAAGGAGAGATATCTGGACTGTTCGAGGGAGTGAGAGTCCGAGGAAATGTCTGCCTATTGCAGGGGAAAAAAAAAAAAAAGAAAAAGTCTGCTGCTGAAACTTTGGCCCTTTTGGTCTTAAAAAGGGGGGAAATGTCCCTGGATTGGGTTTCTGGGCTCTGTCTCCGCCACTGGGGGCTCTCAGCTGACCCCCCTCCCCAGCCTGGACATGTCTGTCTGTCTGACTGTATGTCTGTCTGTCTGTCTGACTGCCACGTTTCAGTCCCACAGCTGAGTCTGTCTGCAGTGGCCTTTCAGTCCAGGCCAACACTCAGACTCCCTCTCCACACAAATCCTGCTCTCTCCTTTCAGCCCAGGTCTCCTGTCCTCCTCTAAAGCGAGACATCCAGCGGAGGGTTTTTGATGAAACACTTTGGTGTAACGTTGTAATGAAAGTGTTGCAGTGCTGGGGAACGCAGCCAGGCGTCTGCGGCACAGATCTTTTATTTTCTGTAAATGTCAGTCTGCGGGAATGTGCTGACTCTGCAGAGTTTTGGGGGATAAAGAGGTTCATGTCGAATAGGAATAACTTTCTGTGTGTATGTTCATGAAGGTGTTTGAACATCAAGGCGATCGATTCGAATTCTCTGGCCTTTTTTGTTGATCTTGAGATCAAAGATATTGAGTTTGTTTGTTTTTTGCTTTGGGAAACGTCTGCCTTTTAAGTCTGCGTTGCTTCTTTTGAAGTCCTTTGAAGTGAAATGGTAACTGTTTTTAAAGATATAATACAAAGTAAGTGCATTTTAAAAAATGAGAGCGACTTCTAAAAAGGCCGTTAAAATGACGTTCAAATTTCACGCATGCATCAGCCATTGGAGTCCATTTTTGGAGGGAACCCCGTTTTTAAGTGGTGCTTAACGTCTGCAGGCGTGTGCGTTTACGCTGTTCTTAAATAAAATGCGGCTTTTTTTCCATTCGACAGCCGTTCTGTATCGATAGAAGAAATAAATGACTTTTATTATCAGCAAAGAAGTTTCATTTCTTAAAATCAAAAGTGTGTCTGTCTCTTTCTGCAGGCCACGGCCAAAACAGCCATCCTCTTCATTCAGCCCCAGTACAACATCAGCACGCTGACCCCAGGTACCGCACACACACACACACACACACTCGCGTGCACACACACACACTTGTCTAATGCCACACTGAAACCCTGTGTGTGTGTGTGTGTGTGTGCTTTCAGAAGGAGAGGTGTCTCTGTATCATTATGGCTGGAGAGACTGTGCGACTGTTCTGTTTTATCTCTTCATCACCATCATCCTCCACGCTGTAGTTCAGGAGTACATACTGGACGTGAGTATCGCCTTAAATTACACAACGAGACCAATCGGATTTCAGATTTGTCCGTCTTCAACATGGAAAAGCAGAAACCCCCCCCGAAAGTGAGTGAGAAAAGAGAATTTATTCAGCACGATCTTCAGTAGCAACGACCATAAATATGGAGGAACTGAGAGGCTCGAGACGTTTTGCTGATGATCTTTGCCGGACGAGTACCAGCAGGAGCGCAAGGGAAGGTTTACAGGGCGGTAATGAGACCGGCTATGTTATACAGACGGTGGCTAGAAGGACAGTGGAGCAGGAGGTGTCCGAGTTGAAGATGCTGAGATTTGCGTCGGGAGGGACGAGGATGGACAGCATGTGGGACGGCTCAGGTTGGACAGCTTGTAGACAAGGTCCGAGAAGCGAGACCGTGCAGGTTTGGACATGTCCAGAGGAGAGGAGTATATCAGGAGAAGGATGTTGAGGAAGGACAAAGAGGTTTATGGACGTGAGGGAGGAAGATGCAAATGACGGGAAGAAATGGAGACGACGATGAGTTGTCGTGACTGCTAACAGGAGCAGCTGAAAGAAGAAGATGAAGAGGAGAGATGTTTTGGTGACGAAGCTTGGAGTCTTATGTCCAACAGAAACATCTCAACCTCACCAGGCTCTTCACAACGGAACGGTGCTTTCTACTCCCGTTTTTCGCTGAAAAGAAGTCATAATGTGTTTTAAACCATCTGAGTATACTGTTCTGGGATCTGTAACGCTGGAGATACTTTCAGCTGCTCTAACGCTGCACTCTTTATTTTATACTGTATTTATGATGCTCTTAGCATCTCTGCTTGGACAGGAACTGCCCTGAGTGATGCTCTGAGGGGTTTTCATGATTCATTCCCAGCGTCCCCTTCTCTTTGTCTCCTTTTGATCCCAACGGCGAGCACATCCAGCAGTCGTTACAGAAGACAGTCCTACACGTCTGATGTTTTTCCCTTTGCTTGTTTGTTCTCTGCAGAAAGTAAACAGGCGTCTCCACCTCTCCAAGAGCAAAAACACCAAGTTTAACGAGTCTGGCCAGCTGTGTGTCTTCTACCTGGTCTCCAGCATATGGAGCTTCTACATCCTTGTCACTGTGAGACGTGTGCACACACACACACACACACACACACACACACACACCTGTGCACAGATTATGCAGAATCTCATTATTTACTCATTGCCACTGTCTCTCTGAACAGGAAGGCTACATTCTCCATCCCAGCAGCCTGTGGGAGAACTACCCTCATGCACACCTGAGGTAACACACACACACACACACACACACATGCAAGTGCCCCGAACAAATGCTGTTTCATTTTTTTCTGAGTTTAAATAAGCGCACACCCTCAACAGAGAGGTTTTAATGCAAGTTTACACACACACTCTCTCTGTCTGTCTCTCTCTGTCTGTCTCTCTCTGTCTGTCTCTCAGGTTCCAGGTGAAGTTTTTCTATCTCACTCAGCTGGCCTACTGGTTTCACGCTCTGCCCGAGCTGTACTTCCAGAAAGTGCGAAAGGTGAGCCGGATGGAGGGATGGAAGAGAAACGAGTGTGAAAGAGCAAAAACGGAGATTAATCTGTGTGTTCGTGTGTTTCAGGAGGAGATTCCTCGACAGCTGCAATATATCAGTTTGTACATCTTTCACATCACGGCGGGGTATCTGTTAAAGTGAGTCTCTCTCTCTCTCATAATATATATATATATATATATATATTTTTTTTTTAACTATACGGTGTCGGGTCTTACACATTTTTTATTCTTTTTTTTTTTTCGGTCCGGTCTCCCTGCAGTCTGACGCGTGTGGGCCTGGTGCTGCTGTTTCTGCAGTATCTCTCCGAGATGGGCTTTCATCTCTCCAGACTCATCTACTTTGTCGACGAGACGCATCGTAAAATGTGAGCCGAGCGCACGCGGGGTTTGTGGGGTTCATGTGAAGTTCGCATGGCTTCTGATCAAGAGCAAATAAAATGATCACTCATTTCTTCAGCATCACACACATCGTTCTGTCTCTGTGTGTGTGTGTGTGTGTGTGTGTGTGTGTGTGTGTGTGTGTGTGTGTGTGTGTGTGTGTGTGTGTGTGTGTGTGTAGGTTTGAGCTGTGGTCAGTAGGCTTTGTCCTGACCCGTATGGTGACTCTGACGCTGATGTTTTTGGCTGTCGGCTTTGGTTTGGCACGGTCAGAAAACCAAACCCTCGACTGGGAGATGGGCAATTTCAACACACTCTCCATCAGGTTAGACGCGCGCACACTCACACACTCTCTCTCTCTCACACACACACACAAACGCGCTTGCATGCACTCTATGTTTTTTCAATTTTTTTTATTTTTTAAATCTTAACCCCCCCCCCCTTTTAAGTGTCCCAGACCAGTAGGTATCTCTAAGCTACCGTCCCCATCACTGCTCCCCGGGCGCTGCCTACGGCATAGCATTTCATCTATATAATTCCAAACCTCTACTGAAATCAGTGAACACGAACATCACACTGAACACACGCCTTTTCTCCACCGTCCCCGTCCCCTCTCTCACATCCCCTTCACTCTGTCCTGCACCGATGGACACACAGAGGGATGTCTTTTCTGGGTGTTTGTGTCCATTTAGTCTGAATCGGGTCTGGATGTTGGGGAGGTGATGGAGAAGGAAAATAATAGAGGATCAGCTCCTATGTGTGCTGTGATGAGTATCAACATTTTCCCTGATAATTTGTCAGTAAAGTCTTCAAGAAGCAATACGTGTGTGTGTGTGTGTGTGTGTGTGTGTGTGTGTTTGTTGCGTGCAGGCTGCTGGTGTTGTTCTTGGTGTGTTCCACTCAGTCGTGGCTGCTGTGGAAGTTTTTCCGCTTCCAGCTGAGGCGAACGCGAGAATACAGACTGGAACAGGCCAGGAGAAGAGCGGCCGCCAAGCAGCAGACTCCCCGCGCCCCCAAGAGAGACTCGGGTACGCAAGCATGCACGCCACTCTTCATCCATCCATCCATCCATCCATCCATCCATCCATCCATCCCAAGCTTTGTCTGTTCCAGGCTGCAGCCGTCTCAGTTGTTCACACTTCACGTCGTTAAAATGAGCAAGACTCCAGGTTTAATTTCTGCTCTTGTCCAAAGCTTAAGCTCAGCCTGCACATAATTCTGTTTTCAACATGAAACCAGCCTTGGAGATGAAAGTTAGTCCAGCTACGCTGCCTTCAGATAATCAAAAGGATGCTTTTAGGGGAAAAACCAAGAAATATTGATCGATTAGACAATCGGACAGAGCGGTGGCCTTTCATTCCTCCATCAGACAAGCAGTCGGCCCTCGGAAGTGTTAATAACATAAATAGAATGGCAATTAGAGGCCGTATATAAACACGGGACGTTTGTAACAAAAATTGGAAGAGAAAAGTTTCCAGAAATTATAAATGATTTCCATTGAAGGTTGAAATTTTCCAATAGATTGATTCCAGATCTTCGAGTGACGGTGAGAATCTGCGTGATGCGTGCTCAAACAGCAGCACTGAAACACGATGCAGGTGTTATTCGGAAGAGGCGGTAGCTTTTTAGGTAGCATCCTGTGTGTGTGTGTGTGTGTGGGAACACCCGATCTGTGGAACAATTTAGAATTTATAGGTCAAAATATGCGTCAGGCGGTCTTCAGTTACTCGGGGACAATGCCGTCTATTCCACCGAGCATATTCGGTTTCTGAGGTGAAGATGTGATTCATCACTGTCTTCATGACCAGGGCGAGAACCGACCTGTCTGTCCTTTTTAAAACCTGCTGCAAATGTCACTTCGAACCCTTCTAACTACATGCTCCTTTCATTATTTTGCTCCTTTTTAAACATTTGCGTTTTGTTCCGTTAATGAACTTCAGAAGGGCCGCATGCTGCCGGACGTCCCGCATGCTTCTGACCTTTGGGTGCTTCGAAACGTCAAGAATCATCACATGATCACCAGATGATCGTTCTCTCTTAAAAATAAGCCCAAAATATTTTTTTTCTGTATATAATTATTTTATTTTAAAGTTAATATATATGTTTATTTCTATATAATTTATTAATTTTGCTATTTATTTTGCTCCCTCTCTCATATTTTTTTTAGCATTTATTTCTAATGTTTTTATTTTTTTTAACTCTGTGTTTTTGTCTGAAATCTTTTTTGCAATCTGTAAGGATTTTATATATTTATTATTTTATATATTTCAAATTTTATTTATATACTTTGTTTTATGTACTATGCTGTTTATTTTTATATACACACTTTTTTTTTTTTTTTTTCCCCGCTCGTTATCGTCTGGAGGAAAAGTGCTTCATAAATATACTTTACAAACTTACTATAAATCTTTTTTTAAAGCGAGCAGATAAAATGCTTCCTGGACTCGGTTCAGTGCTGCTGTGCTGTAACGCTCTGCTGCTCGCGCTTTCCTCCGAGACACGGTCCAGTTCCTTATTTCGTCTTCTGTTTTGTGTGTTTTGCAGTCGGTCACCATGAGAACGGCGTTCTGAAGGCTGAGAACGGGACGACGCCCAGACTGAAGAAGCTCAAAGCTCCTTAACCCCCCCGAGCCTCTTGCCTCGTCGGACGGGAGCAGGACGATGCCTCATGCTCTGATCTTCAGAGGCTGAGGGTGCTTCAACCTTCCATCGTCATCATTTCCGTCACCCTCCAAAGACCATCGGCTTTTTTTTCCGTCATTCTCTTCCTGTCTTCTTTTATCAGTATTTGTAAGCATCCATGCATCTTTTTATTTTTTTGCTTCTCACTCCCCCGATCAGCAGTTTCTTTGTATCAAAAAGCCATTTTTTTTTTTTTTTTTTTTTGTTCCACCTTTTAATATTTTCTCAATCAGTACTGTATTCTCGGCCCGCCCTGGGGAGGTGCTAAAACAGGTGCTAACGTAGCCCAGGAAGGACCCCCAGAGTGCGGCTCGAACCCCCGAAGTGTGAATATTAAAGCGAGAGTTTGGCATTAAGAACAGCCCTCTTAAATATGATCCATGTTTCCAGTGTCATAGAGTCAGGAAGTCTATACATGATCATTTGGGCATGCGGTTTGCACAGTTCTGATTGGTCGACCCATATTTGCCCAGTAGCTCCGTACCCGTCCAGGCCGACGACGGGAACGAGAGCGGGAGGCGGATGTTTAAACGAGTTTGCCAAACTATCACTTTAAAAAAGAAAAAAACTACAAAGGTCTGTCGAGCTGTTTTGCGGGTTTATCCCGACCACACGCCGTGCCTTCGAGAGGAACCGAAGCTCGTGGGCTTCAGTTGAGCACAGGTCCCCCTGTACGTGCGGCGTGCGCAGTGGTTCAGAAGTTTGTACACCCGACCAGACGTGGGTCACTTTTACGCAGAGCCTTCTGCTCTCAGTGTGCCGGGTTGCTCCTCGTCCAGCGAGGGTTGTGGAGAACTCAAGCTCTAGGTGGATCTAAAGTAGCTTCCGTGACGTTTTCTGACTGTGTCCAAACTTTTGATGGCCGTTTTGGAAAAGCGGTCCCAATCGATTGGCCTCGCTTGGATCTGGCCGTTGGTTTGTTGGTTTTTCCCGGTGTGAAGGTCGAGGTGAAATTTTAAAAGGGAATTTTGAAACTTCCTTCATGGTTCAGTGGCGGAGATGTAGGTGAAGCCCTTCGCAGTGGGTTGGTGAAGGGGTTCGTTGTAGACCGACTTCTTCAGGCAAGGTAGCGGGGAGCGGAACCGGATGTCTCCTGCACCAACCCGGCCGCTTTATTCCTCCGATGACCCACCTGCGAAGCCACACCCATCTTCTGAGTGATTATGGGCGGAGCTTGACCAGTTAATGTAGCGGGATTGGGAATTACTGGGACGTCTGGTTCCATTTACAACCGCTGTGAACGTTCCTCACCTGCAGTTTCTCCAGAACGGGGCACACGCGTCTCTTGGTTTAATCCTTACCTGCTAAATTGTGCAAATCCGTGGGATTCTCATATAAAGGGCCAGTCTCGGTAGAACGTCCTCGAACCCGGAACCGCAATGTTTACCCCCTCTGGCGCCATGACATGTTGTTATATAGTTGTTTTTTAGAACAAATATTTCAGTTTGTAACAGAAAACCTTTGTACTTATGGACTGTATAGAGTTTACTGCAGGGCCATATCTGTTGAGGCTTTGTGAACACACACCAGCATGAATGCACACACACACACACACACACACCCCTGCAGAGCTGTATTGTCTGGTTGCACAGTTTCTGCTTTATTTGTCTGGAGTCTATGTGAATGTACATGACCATGCTTGATAAAGATATTGATCCTTTTTCACAAACGGAGTGTATAATATTCCTTTGTCTGTGCAGGTTTTCTTATCTAGAACCTTTTAGACGTGAGGTTAAGCGCGGCAGCCGCTAGAGTTAGAATAACAGAACAAACGATGGTGGGAAACGGGGAAACTGTTTGCTTCTTCAGATGAATCGGGGATGAATCTTTATCTGGGGGAAAAAGAAAATGGCTGGAAAGCAGGCTGGAGGTTCAGGAAGAGGGTAGACGTCCTTCATCTGCGGGGGGGAAAAGATGGGTCATGTTTGGGTGATGCTGCTGAAAAGAAGCACATTTTAATGCACGTTTTCAATTTTTGAACATTTTTAGGGGGCCTTTTTTTTTGAAGGTACCTCGAAGGTACAACCTGGTCCAGATTTTCTCCTTTCAAGAAGGACGTCCCAGTAAAGGGGGTCAGGTTGGTTCCTTTTCATATCCGTTGTTTAAAGCAATGCAGTTCGTTAGAAAGCCTGAAGTCGGGAAAGCTTGTATAGAATCAAGCACCTTCAGAAATATGGAGGATCATGACCCCCTAACTAAAAGTTCTAGATGCAAACCTTTGAAGGGACCACAAGTGACACTTCAAGACCTTTTTCACTGAGACTGCTAGAGACGTATCACAATAAAATTCCTGCACCCCGATTGAGTTCCCGTACCTTCAGCTGGACCAGGTAGGTTGTCGGAGGTGAGGTCCGGGGCTTTGCACAGGCCGTGAACCTGCCTCAGCGAGGAAAGCGTCTCCTCTGGGATCCGTTCTTGCTCCGCGATCGACTCGAGGTAGCTGAGCACGTACTGATCGGCGTCCGTCAACACAAACCGGTGCCTGAACACTGACGTGAAAGAAGTGGAGGAAACCAGGAGATGTGAAGAAAAAGAGAAGAACAGTAGATTACTGACAGCTGTCCTGACGGTATAGGTCAGGGGTTTCCAGCTCCTGCTGTTTACAGACTAACCAGGCGAAGGTGGGACACATTTTGATGAATTTGATCATCTAAAGTGTGTTTATGAGAAGATTTACTCTTCCTTCATGAAGCATCCTTCGTTTTTAAGGGGGTTTCATTTCAATCTATTCTACTGTGTTGGTTTCACACCTTCTCACTTTGGAGCATTTAGTTCAGGACCATAAGGATTCCTTTCCAGTGCTGAAAGATGTTGCATGAAGTTCCACTGCAGATCTTTGGATGATCTCAAGTTTGTTGCTCATTGCTTTGGTCATTGTTTTAATAGTGAACCATTTTTTTCAGCAAAAAAAGGTCCGTTGTCTCTCACCCTCCACCGTGGCTCCGATGGCGAAGTCAGCCGGGCCGTAGTATTGTGGGTTTTCGGCTGTGCTTCCTGGTTTTGGGATTCGTGTCTTCTCCAGAAACTTCCCTCCGATGATGCCGGAGTTGCGCCTGGACGTTTCGAAGATGCTGATCATGTTGTTGGATAGAAAGTAGGAGAAAACAAAGTGACGACCCTGGTCCTGAGGATTCTGGGAGTCCTGCATGAGAGAAGTAGCACTGAGTTAGAACCTAAATCAGAAATATGGAGGAATTTGATCCAAGACCCGTCCTACTTTGTGATCAGCATCTTTTCAGAACTGACCGTAAGTCCTTCTGTGTCCTAAATCGCAGGTCACCTTAACGAAGAGCTGGATCTGGTTTGAGTGAAACGGTTTGGGTTCTAGTGTCAGTCTCAAAGCTCCAGAGAAATTGGGAACATAAATAAAGCACTTAAATAAGTGCTGGAGGGTTTCTTTACTCGTTTTCTCATCAGCAGCAGGGCTAGTTGTTGTTCTTCTTTCAGTTGCTCCCTTTTCGCCACAGCAGATCATTCGTTTCCATTTCTTCTGGTCCTCTGCATCTTCCTCCTTCAAACCGACCCCCTGCATGTCCTCTCTCACCACGCCCATAAACCTCCTCTTTGGTCTTCCTCTTCTCCTCTTTCCTGGCAGCTCCATCTTCAACATCCTCCTCCCAGTATAATCCTCGTCTCTCCTCTGGACACGTCCACACCAACGCAACCTGCCTTCTCTAACTTTGTCTCCAGGACGTCCAACCTGATCTGTCCCTCTAATATACTCATTTCTAATCCTGTCCATCCTCGTCACACCCAACGAACATCTCAGCATCTTAAGCAACGTCTGGTTAATGTCTGATTGTTTAAGAATCTTAAAATCTCTCTAATTTAACCCAAGGAAGTAGTTTATGAGATTTCATTTCCATCATTTTTGCTACCATAAAATCGTTTGTGTGAGTTTCTCACCAGTCGGGCGGCGTAGCGCAGAACTTTATGGTCGTTCTCAAGCAGCTTCAACAGGTCTTTCTTGGGCGGTTCAGGAATCAGAGACAGACAGTTCTGCAGAGAGTCTTCCAACGAGCCGAATCCGTTGTAAGGTGGGATCTCCTGTGAGGGTGTGCAATAAAAGTGCAGCTGAACATTCAGACTTCAACAGGATTACTGTCAACACAATTAGGTCCTGATGTTGTTCAGCACTGATGACCAATCACATGACTAAAAATGGAGTCAGTAAATTAATCACAAAAGGCTTCAGCCTTAATGGCAGGCTGCGAGACACTCTGGACCGTTTTGGACCACTGGTGGGACCCGACATCAAGGCCCAACTGATGACTGTTTGAAATAAAGACCATTAAACGCACGTAGGATGGACCGATTTAAGAGCAGATTGTTGAAACGGGAATATTTTTCACCTTTTTGAACTCTTCCTGGCTTGTCTTTTCACGGGGGAAGGGTTTGAGTGGGACGTCCGGGTGGTGCTGCTCGTAGTAATGGCGGGTGAAGTCGTCGCAGTCGTACAGCAGGAAGCGCTTTCCCATCAGACTCACCTCCTGCCCCACATGGAAGTCTTTGGGAGAGTAATATTCTTCAACTTCCTGTCGAGACACTTCCAGGACACAGCTAGGGAAGGGCTCTGGGACAGATAATTATACAGATTGATGCTTAAATATATGGGATATATAGTTACAGATAGGTGTTAAATAGACAACATCATAATAGTATGAGGAGTCCAAGAAGCGATAAGTGTTGGTTTGGACGTGTCCAGAGGAGAGACGAGGAGTGTATCAGGAGAAGGATATTGAGGATGGAGCTGCCAGGAAAGAGGAGAAGAGGAAGGACAAAGAGGAGGTTTATGGACCTGGTGAGAGAGGACATGCAGATGTGAAATAGGAAGAGGCAGAAGACAGGAAGAAATGGAAACTGATGATCGGGAGCAGCCAAAGAAGAAGAAGATGATAAAGAATATTATGTATAAAAATAAGAGAGAGTGTGTGTGTGTGTGTGTGTGTGTGTGTGGCTCACGGCAGGCTGCTTTGATGGTCTTGGGGATTCTCTGTCTGCGCAGCAGGACGGGGAACGGGTCTCTACCGTCGTTTGCATCGTGAACTTCACGGATCTCCACTGAATCGTCCACCAGGTAGTACTGCACCGTGACTTCTCGCTTCTCCCCAAACAGAGAGCCAGAGTCGTCCCAAAGCGCGAAGAACCGCAACACCTGCACACACCGGTTCGATCACAGGCCTCCTTTTGCTGTTTTTTGGAGCCCAGGCCAAGCTGACCAACTACATACCTTTAAAAATCGGTTTAATAATTCATATTCTGTTTTGTCTCATGTGCGGCACCGTGGTCCTGGAGAACCGTTGTTTCGTTCTGGGTACTGAACGAAACAATCGCTAATCAGACATTCAGCAATGGTGCATCTGTTGCCACAAATGTGAGATTGAGAAGACTTTTCATGTGTTCTCCAACTTTTCAGCGTAGATTTGTTTGTGTGTGTGTGTGTGTGTGTTACCTTCCGATTCATGGTGAGGAACTGCTTGAGGTTGTCGTTGTCGGAGGGAGTGATGTAGGACCGCTGTGGTTGTGAACGACGGCCTGTGTAGGGGTCACCAGGGGTGAGTTCTGGGTCGTTCAGAACCATCCCCTCACTCTCCATGAACTCCTGCACGTACAGACACACTGTTACATGTTTTGTGCCGAGTATTTATGTTTGTGGGCATCCCAGCGCTGCTCTACCGTTTAGGAACTAGTCCCCAGGATCAGAAGGTGGTGGGTTCAAATCTGGGGCCTGTAGGTTACCCTTCAGCAAGGAACCCTTGTGCTGTTTCTCATTACTGGACTCTGTTGAATATCAATAAGCAGCTGAACCTGCTAAGACTGGTTGCCCTGAGGTACCCTTGATCATGGTACTGCACTCATCACTGTTCCCTGGGCACTGGATAGGGTGCCCCCTGCTGGACAGTATGTGGGTTTAAAGGAGAGGATGTACGTCGTATTTTCATAAATATGAATGTGTGTGTGTGTGTGTGTGTGTGCACACCTGTGTGAAGGGGTCACACTGTGTGATTCTGTACACAGTGCCGTACACGTGCAGGTCCAAGGCGAGGTTGAGGTCCTTCCAGTGGTAGTGCCCCCCCTGCTGGTTCTTGGGCAGCCGGTGGCGTTTGATCAGTTTTCCCTGCGGAATTCCTGAGTTTTCCACCTCCGGCTCCAGCACGCACATGCTGTCGTCCTCCAGGTAGTAGTAGATCTCCACAGGGCGAACGCGGCGTTGCTCATCTGGAGAGTGCAGCACTTCCTGCTGGAAGTAACCATAGAAACGCAGCACCTAGGGGCGAGGGGGCGTATGAGGATAGTTGTGGGATTAAAGCACTCCAGAGTGAATTTAAGGTCCTTCTTGCTTACCTTCTTGTCGTAAGCGACGTGGGCCGGTACGAACTCCGACGGGGGGCTGCGTCTGAGGGTCCCATAGGTGAGAACGGGGGTTTGGCTGGAGATCTGCTTCATCTCATTTTGGAGGATGTGCTCAGACAGCAGGGGTTCCTGACCGACACCCACTCTGGGGCGTAGGGGCAGCGTGTAGCCACACTTATAGGACAGAGTTTGGGGCCTGTGGAAGGACGATTTCTAAACGGGACGGGACGAGGGTTAAATCGGGGCGCAATCGCCTTCCATACGTCGCCATTCAAACGTCTGGGATTCATTACTCAAGCAAAACATGAGACACTTCCAAACAACGTCATACACTAAAATATACGACATATTAATATATCTACAGTCCTGTGCAAAAGTTTTAGGGAGGTGAGAATAAATGCTGTAAACAGAACGCTTTCAGAAATGGAAGTGTTGATCATTTATTTTCATCAATCAACAAAATGCAGTGAATGAACAAAAGAGAATCTAAATCAGATCAATATTTGGTGTGACCACCCTTTGCCTTCAAAACAGCATCAGTTCTTCTAGGTACACTTGCACACGGTTTTTGAAGGAACTCGGCCGGTCGGTCGTTCCAAACGTGACTGTGTTTCTCCTCCGTGTGACGTTGATGATCATCAGTACCTGTTTGGTAAAACTGGTTGATCAGACACCGACTATAATCCTACAGAATCCCTGACTGTGTGCGAGTGTTCCTAGAAGAACTGATGCTGGTCTGAAGGTAAAAGGTAGAAACACCAGATATTGATCTGATTTAGATTTTTCTTTTGTTCGCTCACTTTGCATTTTGTAAATTGATCAAAATAAAGAATCATTATTGATATTTCTGAAAGCCTTCTTTGTTTACAGCATTTTTTCTCACCTGCCTCAAACTTTTGCACAGCGCTGTACACATTTGCACATTTACAGTGATTCTGCTTTCCTGAATGTATTTCTGTGTACTATTTTTCACACACTATGTATTCTGATTGTATGTGATTTGGGATGCAGCCACAGGCAGGTTAATGAACAATAAATTAGTTAACCATCCCTAAAAAAAGTCATTTATCTACAGAAAGGGAAGGTTCACCCATCCTGAAACACATTCTCACATTTGAATTCCAAAAACACTCAAAACTTCCCAAATGAAACCAGTCCAGGGACAAAAGTGTCCCGCGTCTCAAACCACACACTTCCACACTTCAGCTCCTTTAGTGAAGGCACTTCTAAAAGCAGGGTGCTGTTTTTACTGTTGAATGACTTTGATCCAGATTATCTGACCTGAAAAAGTTCAAGTTATCACTTCTTCTAGTCTTTATTTCCAAGCACTTTAAATAGCAAAGCTGAGCACTCTCACCGTTTTGTCCCGAAAGGTGTTTCCAGGCAAGAAGGGAAGGCCGTGTTTGGTGTGGACGGACATTGTGGACCTTAAAAGCTTTTAAAATGTCTAAACAATTTTAAAAAGTCAAATGAAAATGCAGCATCAAACCCAGCTCCTCTGGGATCCCCTGCCGGAGGCGTTGTTTACTAGCGGGGGGTAACCATGGCAACCGTGGAACGCGAGCGGTTTCTATGGTGACTGTAAACAGGCCTTTGAAAGTTTTTTTCCCCCCATTTTCAATTACTTTACTAGACTTCATGTGATGTAGATGAAATGTGATTGTAGTGAAAATGTCTGTGCCGCCGCTCACGCAAAGGAACGTGTATTCAACATTTTAAAGGTGCAGTTTTCTTCTCCACCACTAGATGTCGCGCCACACCAAGTATTTGACCAAGCAGGCGAGTTGCACTTCTTCCAAATTTGAAATTTATTCCAAGCACAGGTGAAAAGGTGGTTAATGCAGGTAAGGCAGTGGTCGCAAGTAGATAAAGTATAATAATAATAATAATAGTAATAATAATAAACAGCATTTATGGTCCTAGATTTTCATTTCATGCACGTAGATTCTTTTCTTTTAAAATCATGTCCAGCATAAAGACTAAAGCAAACCAGGACACAGGTGAGGAACAATGTGGGCTACTATCTCTTGACGCAACATCCTTAAGCATCCCAGTGGAGTTTCTGTATGTTTGTAGATTGCCTAAGCATAATCAACTAATAAATAAATCACTGATTGACTCATTGCATTTATACTGTATACAAAATACAACCACCCGTGATGAATTAAAGAGGAATTCCACTCATTTCCCATAAGTCGGAGCCCGGATTCAATGGTTCAGAGGTAAACAAAGCCATTTGGATTGGAGAAGCTTCAGAATGCTTCCTTCTTGAGGAAACGCACAGAACCAGTTCACAGTGGTGATAAGAACCAGTCCTTGTCAATCAGTTCCTCGCCATTCAGTCGTAGTATAATCCTCGTCTCTCCTCGGGACGCCTCCAAACCAACGCAACCTTGCTTCTCTAACTTTGGACGTTCATGGAGACAAAGAGAGTCAAGGTGTCGTTGGTTTGGACGTGTCCAGAGGAGAGACGAGGATTATATTGGGAGGAGGATGTTGAAGATGGAGCTGCCAGGAAGGAAGGACCAAGAGGAGGATTATGGACGTGGTGAGAGAAGACATGAATGTTGTCGGTTTGAAGGAGGAAGATGCAGAAGACCCGAAGAAATGGAGATGATCTGCTGTGGCAAGAGATACATGCGGGTGCAATAAGGCAAAACAGAGTGTAAAGAAAATGGATTTTAAGCATCTTTAGCGTTAAATATAAAACCTTTAATCCACCTGTAGGTTTGGATCGTAATTAAAATGGTTCATCTTCGTTTTAGACGAGCCCCCTGATTCAATTCACCACCACTGTGAAGAAACTACACTCTGCCATGTTTCCATTTGACTGAAAAATTGGTGAAACTCCACTTTAACTCTTAATAATTCAATCAACTGGGAATGGTAGGAGCTAATTCAACACCAGCAAGTGTACGCTGTTATATATCCCCATGTTCTGGATAAGGCACTCAGCTTCTATGCATAATAAAACCTATTAACATGTAAAAAAAAAAAAACAAAAAAAAACATCAGGCCTCAACCTCTTTGAGGTTTACACTTCAGGATATTTCCCACAAGACACTTTTTTTTTTTCAGCAAAGTACATCCCGTTTTGAGGGATACAAAAAACACAGAAACACTCGGATTACATCCCTGAGCTATCACACGAACGCTGCCACAGTATAAAAATATTTCATAACAACCATTTGGGAAGAAAAATACATCAAATGGAGAGGAAATAATAAACTATTAAATATTCAAAATATATTTTAGAAGGGCTGAGATGAATTCCAAGCATTTTTTTTGTTTGTTAATATATATATATATATATATATATTTTTTTTTTTTTTCAGGTAAATGTTCAAAGACAGCACCTGTTGACCAAAGTCTTTTTTACGATCAGTCTTTGGACCCCATGTCCTTGGTCGCGCTTTGCAAAATCCCGCCTCCGGATTTGACAGGCAGAGGGAAGGGCCAATCAGAGTGCTTGGATATATATATATATATATAGTTTTTTTTTGAGCTTATTCTGTTTTTCGGAGCTGCCTCAATCTCATATACGCTGCCAAGAAAAAAACAGAAAAAAATCCTACAGCTGGGACTACCACTCCCATGATCCTCTGCATCTAATGAAGAGAGGTGGTGGTCAAGCTTGCCAGGCTGAGGAGTTTATTCTCACTCCAAACACCTGAAGCTGGGTTAGATATCAAGTAAACACACACATGCACACACCCACACACAGCCCAGTGACAAGCCATTACAGTCTGTGTTGTAGTTCTCTGTAAGTCCTCTTAAAAAACTACAACTCCCAGCTATGGTTAACCACCAGCAGGGTAATTCCCTGCCTGGGCAGCGGCAGCTTTCTGCAGGGTGTGGGTTAGGGCTGCAACTAGCGATCATAGTATAATGGATCAAACTGTAAAACAACAGAAACAACATCGCCCCCTGCACTTCCTATAGAGTAGTGCAGTTTGTCAGAATAACAAATGTGAATCATGTTAACCATTACAGAGCTTTAAAGAGTGCTTTTAATTCTTTCTTATGAAGTAACCTAAGGAATTTCACTTCCTGCGGTATATTAGCTAACTGTGTGGATATTGTGAACATTATAAAGCATTATAGAGCTCTTTTCATATGAACCCATAAGCCACAGCGCACCCTGTACTTCCTGTTCTGTACTGCAATCTATCAGAATGACTGCGTGGATCATGTGAACATTAATGATCAATATACAGCACTGTAGAGGTTTTTAAAAGCAACCAGACCCTACAGCTCCCCCTATGCTTCCTGTAATGCACTGCAATCTGTCGGAATGACTGTGTGGATCATGTGACCGTTACATAGCGCTATGAAGGGCTTATAAATAGAGCCACAGAAGCTAAATCTCTCCCTGTGCTTCCTGTAGTGCACTAGTCTGTGTGGATCAACACCAGCATTATTAACTCTTATATGATCCCACAGCTCCCCCTATGCTTCCTGTCCTGTACTGCAATCTGTCAGATGATATAAACACTAAAAAAAGCACTTTTTCCCTAATCGACAAATAGTTGCAACCCTATCGTGTGTATCTTCGGTCCATGTGTGTGTTTGTGCAAGTTAATAGTATCGGTTGAGGCTACGTGTCCCCGGAATGTCCGGCTGCCCGTTCATCCAGATCTCCCGGATGATCCTCTCTCTTTCCTCCAGCCTCTGTGCTCGCTC
>CM029370.1:573370-578370 GCA_017165825.1 Hepsetus odoe | reverse complement strand
AGGATGTTGAAGACGGAGCTGCCAGGAAAGAGGAGAAGAGGAAGGATTAAGAGGAGGTTTATGGATGTGGTGAGAGAGGAAAGATGAAGATGCAGAGGACCGGAAGACGTGGAGATGGACGAATCGCTATGGCGACCCCTGAATGAAATCAGCCGAAAGAAAAAGAAGAAGAATTTTATCCACTGCGAGTTATGTTCCATCTGCATTTGCTCACCAGAACAGATTTGGTAAATAAAGAAGCCTGATTGTGCCGTAAACCCACTCGGGGCGAGTTTGGCTGGAGCAGCCGTTCAACGGCCCGTCAGCCAGCTCAGGCATGATGAGGACAGACAGAGACACGGAGAGACAGACACACACACACACACACACTCACGTACATACATGCACTGTCCCCTCTCACGCAAGCTTTGAGTGAATCTGAGAGCCTGTCAGCTCAGAGAATCCACGGCTGAGCGATCAGGGCTCCCTCTCACTCGGCTCTCGCACAGAGGAGCTTCATCACACCCGCCTGACTCAGCCGACGCCTTTACAGCGATAGCGTGACTAAAGGAATCTCGAAAAAACTCTCGAAAACAACGGCAAGGCTGCAGGGAGCCTGAACTCACACCGTGTGTCAGAAACTACATAAGTGAGTCTATTAGGGATGATGATCTGGTTGATGGTTTAGTCTTTCTGGTGGGCTTCCATCATTTGTTACCTGCATTAGCTTTGCTCCAGTAACGAAACTGAAGCGACAATTTCAGACACCAAACATTTCTGATGGATTTCATAACGCTCTGCGATTTCAGCCCACAGTTTTGCTTTGGAGACCCAGATCAGAAGCAGATCTTCTGGGTTTGTAAATGTGAAGGTTTCAAAGATGCCTGACGGACATCAAGCAGGTTAAATCCGGACCTAAAATTCCAAACGCTGTGATGGGAAAATTGCTGCTCACGGGCGGTGAGTGCTGATCTACCGCCAGGAGACGAAACCCAGACATGTTTTTTTCTTCTTCTTTCTCTGCAAACATCTCAGCGGCGGCCTAGTGTTCAGGGACGATCTCCCAGTGCTGGAAGGTCGTGGGTTCGGAACCCGGACCAGAAGGTTTGCTCTGAGGTACCCTTGAGCAAGGTTCTCGCAGGATCTGGCTGCCCCCTGCTGGACGGTGTGTGGATTATATACAGAGGACGCATGCTGCTACGGACACCGTCACTTTCACTTTCACTTCATGTCTCTCGCCTCGTTCCTCTCCCATCTGACATAGCATTGTCTGGTGAGCAGATGGGGATCGAGAATCAGCAACAGGGGGTCCTAAAAGTGTGCAGAATGGACAGATCCAGTGGAACCTCTGGGCACGGACGTTTCGGAACACGTACAAATCGGGTTACGATCAAAAAGTTCGGCAGATAACGAGGAGTTTAACTGGAAACTGGCTTTTAAGATACAGTAAAAGTAGAGTTACAGTAACAAACGGGTGTGTGTGTGTGTGTGTGTGTGTGTGAGTTCACACAGCTGCTGTCCTTAAACACAGCTAATATTAGACACTGCTCTACAAATAGATACTCTCTCTGTCTCTTTATCCCTCTCTCTTCCTTCATCCCTCTCTCTGTCTTCCTACATTTCTCCCTTAGTCTAAAACTCTGTCTTTCTCTCTTTTCCTCCCTCTCTTTTCTTGTGCTGCCTTTCTGCCCATCATCCTCTTTCTCTTTTTCTCTCCAGATGTTCTCCCCCTTTCTCTCTCTCCCTCACTCTACCCATCTTTCTCGTAACCTGAGAGAGACTCTTCTTTCATAGAACGTTTCCTGTTCAGCCTGACGGGAAAACCCAAAATGAATTAAATCAAATAAAACTTTACATTTTTTGGTCAGAATACTATCATTATATTTATTTTATTTGTGTAAAAGGTCACACTTCTGATTAATACGCACACTTTTGTTTTTTTAAGCTAGGAGACACACTTTGGTCCACTTTGTCCTTGATTATAGATAACAGTTTGTGATTCAGCACCACAAATCATGTAAGCAAGTCTCTTGCCCCAGGCCAGGCAGCCGTAAGAAGAGACATTAACTGAATAAAACCACAATTCCCATCATGCACTTCAGCCTGAGGCCTGTGCAGTTGCTCTTTTGAACCTTTTTGTAGGAGCCCTGGGACTGATCCCGTTTCAGCTAATGGGAGAAACAGATGCACATGCAATCTATTACAATACAGATCCAGAATCAGCGACAGAGCAAAATGTACACAATCAACTCTCTGCAAACTGATCCAGAGTCAGCATTTTACACTCTCAGCTCCCCTGCACACACGCACTCACGCACACACTTTCAATACAGCAGGAATTTTGAAGGAATGCACTCCAGGGATTCCCAGAATTCCAGCCACATCCCTTGCAGCCCTAAATTTACCCAAAACCCACGGGTTGATGCTCAGAGTCCTGAAAACTACGTGCAGAATGACTGCACCGCGTCAGAATCTATTTAACCACACACACGTCAAAGGACGTGTCCTACTTTCTGATACTTACCTCTGTTTGCATTAAACCTGCAACCCTCTCCACCCATTCCAACCTGCTTGCACCAAGACAGGACTTTTTAACCGACTATTTAATTAACAATGAGCGGAGCGGAGAGATGCCTCTCTTCATGACGAATTATCATAAATCTTTCATTTATCAACAACAGCACTCCAAGCTTCACAAGCTAACAGGAAAGGAATGATGACTGGAAGATGACCAAAGAAGGGGAGAGAGAGGGAGAGAGAGAGAGGGAGTGAGAGGGAGAGAGAGAGAGAGAGAGAGCCTCCTTCCTCATTATTTTCATCCGTTCGTGGGATCTGGCAGCAAATCAATACAAGGCCTCTGAAAAACTTTAAATAAAGCAAACTAAACTTGGACGTTTATTCTGGCTATTGTAAAAGAGCAGCTGCACTGAGTGTGTGTGTGTGTGTGTGTGTGTGTGTGTGTGTGTGGGTTTGTAAGCTTACTAAATAGGGTCCTGGTGACATTTAAAGGAAAGGGCTATTTGACGACGCCAAATGATGATGTGTGACGCACCAAACCCGAGTTGGTCTGCGAGGGAGTTTATGGAAACCGCCGGCCCTCCTCTAGGACGGGAATAACCCAGAAGGGCCCGGGTTCGGCAGGAAATCACCCATTAGTGGCGGAGCGCTGCACTGAGGAGCTCTGGAGGAACAGGCGCTAGTGTTTTCACCACATCTGACAGAGGTTTAAAGTGCTCGGATCACCAGAAATCACACTTTTCTCTCTTTCTGGTGAAAAAGAATGGGAAGAGGAATAACGCTTGAAAGCACATGTGCACAATGTTTAAAATTTCACTCCGTTCAGTCCCCCTGTGCAAACATTCACAAGTTCACGCTGAAGTTATAAGGAGTGCTTCAGCCTAGGCTTTTGAATGAAGCTTGGTTCAGGGCAGCCAATCAGGGCAGCCAGATGTGCATATGGTGTAAACGGCAGCACCCAAAAAAAATGCCCGTTCGATGGGATACAGGAAGGTTAGATGTTTTATACATATATACATAGTTTGTATATATATATATATATATATATATATATATATATATATATATATATATACAAACTAAGTGGCCAGAAGTATTTGGACACGCCATCTATGGGATCTTATTGAGACATCCCCAATCAAATCCACATGCATTACTTTGAATCTGCCCCCTTTGCATCTGAATGAACCCCTGCTTTTTCCAGATCTGTGACCCTACAGTCAAAAAACGATGGACAATAAGGCCTGGCTGAGAACAGACGCTCCAGTCGAGGTGCTCAGTGTCGTACAGTGTCAGAAAACACAAAAGCAAGAGACTGACTGAATGCATCTCCATGTATATGCGTGCAGTCTGCACCACGGTAACCCATTTAACGAGCCTTCTTCAGCCCACAGTCCAACATGCACTGACCTCCACATCAGTATTTTGAACCGACTGCACTTCTAAATAAAACTTCTCCGTTAGAGAGAAGAGCTCCAGGATTTTACTTTATGAACTGTTTACTTTTTCCCCATTTTCAGTAATTCTCATTTTCCAGGCCTTATAAGCCTGTAAATCCACAGACGCCGGGTGACGCTGCTGAGATCAAACCACACTAACAAGCATTTAGACTCTTCATTTGGAAATAAACTGCTCCCGAAAGCTCAGAGGCAATTAAACGGCTTATTGAGAATTAAATAGAAGCCGTAAACTCTCACACACACACACACACACACACACACACACACACACACACACACACACACACACACACACACACGTGTCATCAGGAGGCGACTGCTAATTTCTGCAAGTAAAGAAAAAAAGGGGAGAACGATAAACGAGCGAAACTCAAAACACATGTCTACAGTAAACCCTAAATAACCTGCCTCCCTCCCCCACCCCCCCCTCTCACTTTCTCCATCTTTCTCCTTCTCCTGTCTTCCATCTTTCTCTCTCTCCCCTCTTAACTCTCACCCTCTCTTCATCTTTTCTGTCGGTCTCTCTGGTTTTTCACTCTGTCTTTCTTTGTTTCTTGTCTTTCCACTTTTCTTTAGACACTCTCTCTCTCTCTCTCTCTCTCTCTCTCTCTCTCCTGCTGGGTTCATTTCTTTAATAAGAAGAAAACATAAGTGCTCTCTGAGGTTTAATATGTGTGTGTGTGTGTGTGTGTGTGTGTGTTTTCGCATGTGCATTAAATCTTGAGTCACACAGGGAATGCTTAACATATTGTGTGTGTGTGTGTGTGTGTGTGTGTGTGCATTCATGTGATGAGTGTGTTTCAGTTTATGTGAGCGTGATGGTGATTCATGGCAAAACAAATGTGTGTGTGTGTGTGTGTGTGTGTGTGTGTGTGTGTGAGAGTGTGTGTGTAGCACTCTGTCTTGCCCACAGCAAGATCTCTTTCTATTCTAATAAATTACATTTAACAGGAGTCGAGTCAAAAAAAAAAAAAAAAAAAACCCATATGTTACAAACCGCAAGGCCCGTGTGCTGCTCAGTCCTCGTTGACTCGTCCAACATCC
>CM029370.1:558370-568370 GCA_017165825.1 Hepsetus odoe | reverse complement strand
AGAGAGAGAGAGAGAGAGAGAGAGAGAGAGAGAGAGACACAGAGAGAGACAGAGAGAGACACAGAGAGAGAGACAGAGAGAGAGAGAGGAGACGAAGGGACAGAGAAATAAAGAGAGAAAGAGAGTGAGAAAAATGATGGTGATAGAGAGAGAGTAAATGGAAGAATGGGTAAAAGAGAGAACGTTGAAGACAGAAAGTGAGAAATAAAGGGAGGGAGAGAGAGAGAGAGAGAGAGAGAGAGAGAGAGTGTGTGTGAGAGATAGTGTGTGTATGTGTGTGTGTGTGTGTGTGTGTGTGTGTGTGTGTGTGAGTGTGTGTGAGAGAGAGAGAGAGAGAGAGAGAGAGAGAGTGTGTGTGAGAGAGAGTGTGTGTATGTGTGTGTGTGTGTGAGTGTGTGTGAGAGAGAGAGAGAGAGAGAGAGAGAGAGAGAGGCTGAAGCTGAAAGTAAGTAAATGCTGAACAAGCAAAAACTCCAAATCTCACAGTCTCAGCACATCGCTATGACAACCACAGCCAAACCCCGTCTATCGCTACGGCGATAGATGCCAGGCCTGGAACTGCTGGTCCACTATCTGCCCCGCCATCGTTCTATTGGTCCTCTTTCTGCCCCACTATCATCCTATTGGCTGATGCACAACTGGGCTGATCGTGGAATGGATTTCGGGACATGCCCCCAAAACACACAGGGAATCTATTCGTGTGTGTGTTTGTGTGTAGTGTAATTATAGAACAATAGTATGGATTCTGTACTTGCACAATACAAAACACAGACACACAGCAAACATGGAAATGTGTGTGTGTGTGTGTGTGTGTGTATGTGTGTGTGTGTGTGAGTGTGTGAGAGTGTGTGTGAGAGAGAGAGCGAGAGAGAGAAGAATACCATACTGTAGGGTAATGATGGCATAATAACTGTTTCTGCTGCCCAATCCAAACATACCCACAGTCATCATTGTGTGTGTGTGTGTGTGTGTGTGTGTGTGTGTGTGTGTGTGTGTGTGTGTGTGTGTGTGTAGAAAGAGTGAAGGGTTGTCGTACTTACACTCCCAATCAAATCTGCTGCCTTTTAAGGACAATGGCATGCAGTTACTCACCAGCATGCCCCCCTCTTTCCCTCTATTCCTCTCTTTCTCTCTCTCTCTCTCTCTCTCTCTCTCTCTCTCTCTCCTTCTTCCCTTTCTCTCTCTCTCTGTGAGGTAGTATGTCAGTCACATGACTCCAGTTTCCCTCTCTTTTTCTGTGGCAATGGTGTTGCCGTGGGGTTTGGATTACACTCCAAACAGAAAGAAGAAAACACACTGTTTTGCCTGTCTCTCTCTCTCTCTCTCTCTCTCTGTCTCTCTGTCTCTCTGTCTGTCTCTCTGTCTCTCTCTCTCTCTCTCTCTCTCTCTCTCTCTCTCTCTCTCTCCCCCCACACACACGCAGCATTTAAACATTTCAGTGAATAATCAGCCTCTCCATCAAGTTCTGTGATGCAAAATTTCCTGAAGGTGACATCACATGAGAAACGGTCGTCATGGCGTTTGATGGATAGATTTGATTCTTTCTTTCCTCTTTTCCTCCTTTTAGAGAATCTGTAACTGCAAAAAGACAGGAGGTGGAGCTGGAGGTGTCGGAGTTAAAGATGCTGAGATTTCCGTTGGGTGACGAGGATGGACAGGATTAGAGGCGAGTATATCAGAGGGACAGATCATCAGGTTGGACATCTTGGGGACAAAGTTAGAGAAGCAAGGTTGCGTTGGTTTGGACATGTCCAGAGGAGAGACGAGGATTATATCAGGAGGAGGATGTTGAAGATGGAGCTGCCAGCAAAGAGGAGAAGAGGAAGAACAAAGAGGAGGTTCAGGGACGTGGTGAGAGAGGACCCATTGTCCAGCATGTATAACATAGCTGGTCTCACTTCCATCCCGTAATCCTTCCCTTTCCGTCTGTCAGAGAACACTCCTGTCACTCTTCTCCTCCCATTCCAACCTGGATGAACTCTTCTTCTCTCTTCCACACTTGCTGTTACTCTGAACTGTCCACCCCGAGTATTTTAACTCCTCCACCTTCACCTCCTTTACTCCCTCCATCCTCACCACTCCGCTGTCCTCACTTTCATTCACTCTCATGGATTCTGACTTTCATTCCTCTCCTCTCTTGAACAGATCTCCATCTCTCCAGGTTCTCCTCAAGGTGCTCCCCTACTCTCACTACAGAGCACACTGTCATCTGCACGGCTGATATATGCAAATGAGCAACGTTCGGATTGCATAACAAGAACTTCAGAACGGCCTGTTATCGTTGCTCAGATTCAAACACAGACTTGAACACGACAAATCAAATTTCTTAAACAGCTTTTTAAAAGTGTAAAGATGAAAACACTTCTAATGCATCTGACAAACACACATGTTCACACACATGCGAGGCACACGCCAAAGCCTGGGGGACGTCTGTGTTTACCCACAGGTCTGATTAGATGTAATCGGCCAATTAATCCATTTCCTCTCGTCAATTAAGCACCAACGTTCCAATCCTGCCAATCACACTTTCATTTTCCCCAACGCTTTCTCTCTCTCTCTCTCTCTCTCTCTGGTCCCTTGTGCTTCTCATGAGAGCAAAGCTGGGGTTTTATAACATCAGAACACACACACACACACACACACACTCTCTCACACACACACACACACACACACACACACACAAAGAGGAAACCGGTTTGCTTGAAAGGAAGGAAATGGGTGAGATAAGAGAAGAGTATGACTGAAAGTCTTGGTCGGGCTTGAGCGAGATTCCATCACCTAGGAAACCAGCACATTCAACGGCACTGGAGCATGACCTCACACACACACACACACACACACACACACACACACACACACACACAGGTGTACAAAGACATACACACTGGTACACCTGAGCTTGGACAAATATGCACACTCTCATAGAGAGTTTCTTTGTCTCTCTTGGGTACACACACACACACACACACACACACAGAATGGTCTGGTTTAGCAACATTTGATCTATCTATCTTCATATATATATATATATATATATATATATATATATATATATATGTGTGTGTGTGTGTGTGTGTGTGTGTATTAATAATAGGATTGTTAATGCTTTTGTTCTGTAATTAATGTTTTAAGCACCGTAGAGCATTTCTGTCCTTTGTTTGGAAAGTCCTCTCCTTTTATATGTGTGTGTGTGTGTGTGTGTAAAAAACTACTGCTGACATCTGACACTGTTAAAAACAGGCCAAAGACAAATCTGACCACCTGCCGCCGCGATGACCTTATAAGGCTACACTTTCTCTCCCTATGAGAAGAATAAATGGCGGCCTCAACAAATCAGTGCTTTCTCACACTTTCGTCCTGAAGATCTCCAGGGTGGGTGCAGCTCCAGCAGGACTGCAGCAGGTTAATGCTGGCTGATTTTCTGATCAGCCTCAAATACCAGGTGAATAAAACAGAAAGATTACATTTCACAAGCTGCCTCGTAGCTCCAGGGCTTAACAGTGCAGACGTTCACTTCACGTTTGGGGGGGGGGGGGGGTATAACCAAACTTCAATAAGTGAGTGAACCTGGATGTGGTCCAGCGCAGGGGGCAGGAACATGACTGTGTGTGTGTGTGATAGGAACACACACACACACACACACACACACAAAGAGTCAAGAGCCCCTTAGAAGCCCAGAATCCCCATCTGGGTATTTTTATAGACAGATAAATCACACTCTGAATCTACTGTCTGGGCTGTGTGTGTGTGTGTGTGTGTGTGTGTGAGTGAGTGTGTGTGTGTGTGCTCTTTATCACTATAATAATATGAGATGTACAAGCAGGAAGTTGAGTGAAATATATCTCCACACACACACACACACACACACACACACACACACACACACACACACACACACACACACACACACATTAGGAGAAGGAACCCTGACCAAACAGCACTTAAAGGAGGAAGTTACCTTTTCAGTGGTGGTGAATGGAACCAGACGTCCGAATGTGAAATAGTGGTGAAGTCGTTGCCTGCAGCCTGAAACATTGTTTTCCAAACGTCTGCAGAAGATTCTGGACTGAAGCTGAACCCGTTCATGGTGGACGGATAAACGCAGACGGTTTTGATGCCGTAAGGTAAACTGGTTTGATCGAGATTGAGATTTTACCATCGTTACCGTTCAGTATAAACGGTCAGGTGACACATGTAGCTTCACCCGTGAGTTTGGAGGGGAAATCAAAGGGTCGTGATTCATGTAGGTCTGGTTCCATTTACCACCACCAGTAACGGACTGGTCACACACTCGCACGCAACTGCAGCGCCGCGTCAGCAGAATCTCATGTTTGTTCCCTGTACCTAGGAACGGGAGGATGAACAGGGAGCTTTTCTTCTAAATTAAAGAGACCAATCTACAACACACCCACACACACACACCCACACACACCCACACCCACACACACACCAAATATACAAGCAAGCAAAGTTCTCTTAAGGAAACGAAAAAAAACCAGCTCAGCAGGCCGGCTCAATGTACGTTTATTATACCCCCCACCACACACACACACACACACACACACACACACACAGTGCCCTTTCACACTGTCGCAGGACCTGCTCCACTTGCTCGGAGCCTGAATCTGGAGAAAAGGCCAACAGCTTCACTCGTTTATGGGTGTTAATCTGCGTTCGATATCTGTTTTTAAACTCATATTAGGTCATAAATAAGAGATTTGGCCAAAGTCACACCATCATTAACCCTGAAAACAGTCCAAGGTAAATGTAAATCATCTAATGTACCTAATTTGAAGCATGAAGATGTTCATCTCTTACGTTGCTTCTGACACCGTTCGAATCATCGTTCTCTTTAAACAAGAGCGTTGATCATGTCGAGTCGATTAAATGAAAGAAACGGGAACAAATGTTTTAGGGGTCCAGGCTGCAAGGTGTCTCAAGATACAAGGTTCTAGATAAAGGGGTTCATCTGACATCATCTGCACCTGTGTCTTCACTGCTTCATGTCTTAATTTGGACACTTTGCTCTGCTTGAAGGTTCAGACGTAGATCACTGTGTCCAAAAGTATTCAGACTGAGCCCACTCTGAGTGAGTAACTTCTTAGTAAAAAGAGAAAAAACCAAAAAACCACGGAGCACCTCTCAACAGCTCCACCCAGAAGCAAGAGCTGGAGTTTGAAATCCAGAACTAGTCATCCAGCATCAGCAGCAGACACATTAACGCCCCTATGCCAACAAATCCTCACAGTCATGTTCCAGCATCTACAAGGCTTCCAGGAAGAGTGCTGAATTCAGAAGAAAAGGCTGCAGGACCTTTAATACACTCTACTCTGGGGAAGCGGTGGCCTGGTGTTTAGGGAGTCGCCCCGGATCAGAAGATTGTGGGTTCGATTCCCTCACCAGTAGGTTGCCCTGAGGTACCCTTGAGCAAGGTTCCGTCCCTGTCACTGCTCCCCGGGCACTTTTAATAGATGCCCCCTGCTGCACGTGTGTGTGTGTGTGGGTGAAACGCAGAGGCTGAATTTCGGTGTGTTCTGCTGTGCTGTGCTGCGTTTCACAACGACAAAGGCAGTCACTTTCACTTTCACTTTACTTGTGTGACGAATTGGGTCTCTGAGCATTTTGTTGCTGCTTGGCACCATCTAGTGGCCAGTTTTGGTGAAAGTTAACTGACAATTTAAGTGAACAGTCTATGTATGTTCAAATATGCGAGTGTGTGTGTGTGTGTGTGTGTGTGTGTGTGTGTGTGGCTAGAGAACTCACCACAGGTGTATATAACGCTCAGGTATTTTCTTGTGCCGGAGTAACAGGGGTCTCCAAACTCCTGAGTTGAGGCATGGATTGCACAGGCCCGTTTCCCCTGGCAACGGGATGTGATCACCTTCAGAGTCACCTCTGAGTGGCAGTCTGTAGAGATAAAGCAAGTTACATATAAAACATTCTGTGTATAAATATAAATATAAATATATGCATACGTAACTGTGCAAAAGTCTTGGCAGTCTTGGAAAATTATTTCTTCTTATTTTTCTTCCAGACCTTCTGAAGTGTTTTCAAGTCAAGTCAAGTCAAGTAGGATTTTATTGTCATTTCAGCCATATACACAGAACACAGTGAAACTAAATAACGTTCCTCCAGGACCCTGGAGCTACACACAAGACAAGACACAAGACAAGACACAAGACAACATAAGACACAACACGGGGCAACAAGTGCGGACAAGACAGACAACAACAGACGGCACGACAGACAGTACATTCATCCGTGGAAGGCTGCAGTGTTGTGGAACAAAGCAGCCCAGGCACATTATGGTGTAGCAGTGTGGTGGAGCGGTGTTACTGTATTTAAAGTGCAGAGTGCAACACGAGATAAATAAATAAATACAGAGTGAAAAGTGGAGGAAGTGGTGGGTGAAGTGGTGGGTTTAAGAGTTCAAGCTATTGGTGGGTTTTAAGAGTCCATGATATTGGTGGTTCCAGAGTTCAACAGTCTGATGGCCAGGGGGAAGAAACTATTTCCCATCCTGGAAGTGGAGGCCCGTATGCTGCGGAACCTTTTCCCGGATGGCAGGAGAGAGAAGAGGGTGTGGGAAGGGTGGGAGGGATCATCCACAATGCTGGTTGCGCTTGCGGATGCAGCGAGTGGTGAAGATGTCCTGAGGGCAGAGAGACCCCGATGATCTTCTCAGCTGTTCTCACTACCCATTGTAGGGACTTGCGGTCTAAGACGTTGCAATTCCCGTACCAGGCAGTAATGCAGCCACTCAGGATGCTCTCGATGGTTCCTCTGGTGTTGATGATAAGTGGAGTGTGGTCCCGACGTGATCTCCTGAAGTCAACAACCATCTCTTTAGTCTTGTCGACGTTCAGAGACAGGTTGTTGGTTCTGCACCAGTCCGTCAGCTCTTGTATCTCCTCTCTGTAATCTGCCTCGTCTCCACCGCTGATCAGACCCACCACGGTTGTATCATCAGCGAATTTGATGATGTGGTTGGAGCTGCTTGGCTGCACAGTCGTGGGTCATCAGTGTGAACAGCAGTGGGCTGAGCACACAGCCCTGGGGGGCTCCTGTGCTCAGTGTGATGGTGTCGGAGGTGCTGCTACTGATCCTGACCAGAAGTCCAGGATCCAGTTACAGAGGGAGGTGTTCAGACCCAGCAGCCTCAGCTTCTCACTCAGGTGCTGAGGGATGATGATGTTGAATGCTGAACTGTGGTCGATGAACAGCATTCTGACATCACTGTCCTTTCTGTCAAGATGAGAAAGGGCCAGATGGAGGGGGGTGGAGATTGCATCGTCCGTTGAACGGTTGGGACGATACGCAAACTGCAGGGGGTCTAGTGAGGAGGGGATCTGGGACTTGATGTGCCTCATGACCAGCTTCTCGAAGCACTTCATGATGATGGGTGTGAGTGCGACGGGACGATAGTCGTTGAGGCAGGAGATGGATGGTTTCTTAGGCACTGGAATGATGCTGGTGGTCTTGAAGCACCTTGGAACAACAGTGGTGCTCAGAGAGGTGTTGAAGATGTCAGTGAGAACAACTGCCAGCTGTTCTGCACATCCTCTGAGCACACGACCTTGAATATTGTCTGGACCGGCGGGTTTCCGTGGGTTGACTCTGAGAAGAGATCTTCTCACCTCGGCTGTGGTCAGACGGAGAATCTGGTCGTTCGGAGGAGGGGTGGTCTTCCTCATTCTCGTGTCGTTCGCTACATCAAACCGTGCGTAGAAGTGGTTCAGCGCATCTGGGAGGGAGGGGTCACCGTCACAGGCAGGTGGAGATGTCCTGTAGTTGGTGAGGGCCTGGATGCCCTGCCACATGCGCCGCGTGTCACCAGTGTTCTTGAAGTGGTCATGGATTCTCTCTGCGTGAGCTCGCTTCGCCGCTCTGATGGCCCGAGACAGGTTTGCCCTCGCTGTTCTTAGGGCGGCCTCGTCCCCTGACTTGAAGGCCTTGTCCCGGGTTCTCAGGAGTCTGCGCAGCTCCGCGGTCATCCATGGCTTCTGGTTGGGTCGTGATATGATGAACTTGGAGACAGTAACATCCTCAATGCACTTGCTGATGTAGCCAGTCACTGAAGCTGTGTACTCCTCCAGGTTGATGGAGTCACCGTAGGTTGGAGCCTCCCAAAACATGTCCCAGTCTGTGCGTTCGAAGCAGTCCTGAAGAGCAGAGATGGCTCCTGTGGGCCAGGTCTTTACTTGCTTCAGGGTGGGTCTGGAGAACTGCTCCTCAACAACACATTAAACACTGAGCAGTTCTCCAGATCTTCCTGAAGGACAGTGTTGTTGTCTCTCATGTTCAGTCCAGTCTCTGTACCTGAGCAGTTTGATAGTTCTGTGTTGGTTAATCCACACAGTGATCTACGTCTGAACCTTCAAGCAGAGCAAAGCGTCTAACCTAAGACATGAAGCAGTGAAGAACCAGGTGCAGATGATTCCAGATGATCAGGGGATTCGTTTACGGCTGATGCTGAACGCTGAGTGGGTGGAACCCCTTTATCTAGAACCTTGTATCTTCAGACATTTTGCAACCTGGAGCGCTAAAACATTTGTTCCCGTTTCTTTCATTTAATCTTAATCTGACAAAGATCATCAAAGACAGTTTGAGAGGCAGAAAATAGTGTTTTAGCACCAACAAGGTGATTCCCAGCAAAAATTCACAAGAAATACACACAATACTGAGAAAAGAAAAGAAAAGAAAGAAAAATTCAAAATTTTTGTGTGTGTGGATGTATGTGTGTGTGTGTGAATGGCCCATCAATCATGTTGACAAGCGTGTGTGGTTCCGCTTTCTGTGGAAGATCAAATGTTCCAGAAACAAAACACTTGTCTGTTGAGGGATGTCTGAGCATGCCTTGAAGAAACACACACACACACACACACATGCACATGCACACGCACACACACACACACACCATCACCAAGCGCACCAAGTCCACAGGAGTGTAGGAGGCTTTTACTATTGGCTACAACAACTGGAACGGGGTTAATTCGTTAATTGAATTCGCTGAACGCCTCTGTGATCTTTATTACATCACTGAAACGTTACAAGAGCAAAAGGCTTCAATTTTACAGCACTTCAGAAAACCAGCCAAGAAACAGCGCCCCCCGGTGAGCAGAACGATATTTATAACCAAACGTTACACACGTTGTGCATGTGCGTGTGTGTGTGTGTGTGTGTGTGTGTGTGTGTGTGTGTGTGTGTGTGTGTGTGTGTGTGCGCGCCTGTGCGTGTGTGTGTGCGTGTGTGTGTGTGTGTGTGTTCTTTATAGTTATGTACCATTCTTTGCAGACAAGGGAGAGAGAAAGCAGGCAGACAGGCAGGAAGAAATATAACCAAAGTAGAGAGAAAGAGAGAGAGAGAGAGAGAGAGAGAGACAGAGAGAGAGACACACACACACATAGACACAGAGAGAGAGAGACAGAGAGAGAGAGACGGAGAGAGAGAGAGACAGAGAGCGAGAGAGACAGAGAGAGAGACGGACAGAGAGCGAGAGAGACAGAGAGCGAGAGAGAGAGAGAGAGCGAAACAGAGACAGAGAGAGACAGAGAGAGACAGACAGAGAGAGACAGAGAGAGACAGAGAGACAAAGAGAGAGACAGAGAGACAAAGAGAGAGACAGAGACAGAGAGAGAGAGAGAGACAGAGACAGAGAGAGACAGAGAGAGAGAGAGACAGAGAGAGACAAAGAGAGAGAGAGAGACAGAGAGAGACAGACAGAGAGAGAGAGCGAGAGACAGAGACAGAGAGAGACAGAGAGAGAGAGACAGAGACAGAGAGAGAGACAGAGAGAGACAAAGAGAGAGAGAGAGACAGAGAGAGAGAGAGAGACAGAGAGAGAGAGCGAGAGACAGAGACAGAGAGAGAGAGAGAGAGAGAGGGAGAGAGAAAGAGAGAGACAGAGAGAGAGAGAGAGAGAGAGAGACAGAGAGAGAGACAGAGAGAGAGAGAGACAGAGAGAGAGAGAGACAGAGAGAGAGACAGAGAGAGAGACAGA